>WBMV01005979.1:83710-108744 GCA_013396655.1 Campylorhamphus procurvoides | reverse complement strand
GGGGGGGGGTGGCTTACTTAGGGTTATTAGTTTATCCCTGTTTAAGAGCACCCAGTTCAGGGGGGAAAGGGTGCGTATTTCTAATGAAATACAATTCTCCTCTACAAATTACATTAGCAAGAAGAGTTCAGCCTATTCAAACAAGTGTTGATCTTCAGTCATGATGCCCATTGAAACCTCTGACTCTTACATTCTTTCTGTAAATTCAGTCATGACAGTTAGTAAATAAAACCTTTTTTTATGGAAGGAAGATGAGATGTGGTTAAGACATGGTTTCAGTGATAAAGAAACTTTGATTCCAGCTTAGATCTTTTCTACTGGCTGTGTGGTCAGAGTAGATGCAAGCATCCAATTCCTTATATGGAGATGGTGTATAATAATGATTTTAAGTTAAATTAATACAAATCCTTCCTCATGGAGGCACCCAAGACAGTGATATGTTCTTCAGAGAGGGAAATAAATTTAAATAACTCAATTTATTTCACTTTAAGGAATTATGAGCCATACATAAATGACTCCCAGACTCTGACCCTGTGAAATGCCAAAATAACTGCTTTTGTCCAGTAACTCTGGTTGCTGGTGGGTTTCGCAGGTTCAGCAGGGATTTCTCAGAGGGATGTGTGCATTTTGGAAGACACTTGGAGGCTGCTGTGAAGGAGAATTTTGTGCTCATATACAATTTTCAATAGAGGGGAGCTAAATTAAAAAAAAACCAAGCTGCTTTTTATTTTGATAACTTGTAGAGTGAGAAGTGATTGTCTTATGTCATTTCTTTTTCATGAGCTTAAAAGTAAAAAGAACTGGATACAACTGTTATGCCATTCAGTTAACATAAATATCCTCTAATATGAAAAAAATTGATCCTTTCAGCCTCTTCCCACTTATGCAAAATGAAGATTAATTTCCAACCAGTCCACCGAGCATCCCATAAACATACATAATGGAATTCACTTTACAGGCTGAAGAACCTGGTCGCATTTCAACTGGAGGGAGAAAAAGCTCATATCTGTGTGTCTTTGCTTGCAGAAAGGTTGTTTCCTGACTTTGGTTTAGGCTGGCAGCTTACATAAGGACCTGGGCTCTTACCAATGTCAAGATCCTCAGTCTAAAGGGACATAGACTTTTTTTTCCTATATGGTTTATCCAGTGTTATTTTTTAAATATTTATTAGGTGTTAGTTCATTTTGGGGTGTGTGTTTATGAACAGTGTCTGAGTATGACTGGCTGCTCTTCCTGTTTCGTGTTGATTGCACTGTCTATATAAAAAAAAAAGCCAAAGTATTCTAGGGCAATATCTTCACATCAGGTTTAATTTCTCAAGTAATTTAGAGTGTAGTCTTAAATCACTCAAAATTGTCTTCAAATGCACGTAGTCAAACAACCTCTGGACAATAACTCATCAGGAGCTTGATGATACATTTCATACATATTAAGACGAAATACATGAGGCAGAACAGGGAATACAAAAGCGACACATTGAATGCAACCCTAAAAAGATGCCTATTGGCAGAAGGAAAGATCTTATTCTATAAAGGTACTTCATTCACGTTCTCAGGGACATACTGAAAGACATATGCCCTCAGTTCCCCATTCATACCTGACTCCTTTTCAACACCTTCTCTTGAGAGGATGCAATCACACATGCAAGAACCATGAGACTTCTCCAAGTGTGAAGAATCATGTCTAGTCCCTCACTGTACTGCCACTCACACAATCTTGCCATTTGGTTTTGCACAGGATTGTATCCATGCCATTCATGGGCAGCACAAAGGAGAAGGATTTGCAAAGCAAGGCCCACTTTTGTAAAATAACTAGAAGTAAACATTGCCCACGGATCCAGGGTCTTAGAAAGGGCAATAGTTGTATTACAGAGGGTATTTTCTCACCTTATCTGCAATTAAACCACTGTTCCCACATGGTGGTAAGGTGACAATGACAGTGCTGTTGAAAATGCTGGTTTTGACGGAAATACAACTGAGTCAGCATGCTCGCAGGATTTTGGGATTAAATTCCACCTCAGGTTCAGTTTACAGCATGAAGTTTGTCAATGATTCCTCTTGGAGCAGAGTCTTTTCTCCTATATACTGCAAGTAGGCCCAGCTGTAAATAAATTGCTGACATTCCTGCATTTGTTAAGAGGGTGCTTGGAAAACAGCACATCTGCAACCAACAGTTGCACCTAAGACAAACATGAATGTAAGCACCATTAAATTAACAAAATATCTCTTTATCAGTGTAGTTTATTGCATTTGAGCAGATATTTTACTTTTCTTGGCAATATAAAATGACCTTCTGCCACAGTGGAGGTTGGGACAGTCACGACAGTCATGGCAAAGCTGAAGGACAGGCCTGGTACTGAAGCTGTCTTTGGTTAATAAACACATCTAAGTTGAGACATTGTGCACTAAACTGTCATATAGTTTACCTATACCTAATACCTAAAAAATGGCTGCCTCAAGATGTGGCTTCATTTGCTGAGTGACTCATTCATAAAAATGCCAAATTCTTTGCTGAAGAAATACTGTTTAACTTCAGTGAAGGCAATTGGGTGCACAAGTGTAAGAGAAATCAGCGTCTTAGTGCTGTCTCCTTCACTCACTGGAATGAGTCAGGAGGGACGTAGATTTGGCAGCATCTGTGCCAGGTATCTCTAATGATACCTTGGATATCTCAAGGTGAAAAATGCAGTCTACACCTATGAACATGAGTACAGGAATACATCCATTACATGAGTGGAAGGGTGTTGCAGCTTTTCCATTTTTGCTGTTTGCTCTAATTGAAAGCAGTATAGGAAAACACTTCCAAAATTAAACTATAACTCAGAAACTTCTCACCCTGTATTTCCAGTGACAATACATCCTTTTGCTTTTCAGGCTAGATTTGCAAATAACTGATTTATTACTCAGAAACTCACACGTCCAGTAACTTGCACTACAGCTACACTTCGCAGCATATGTAGAAGCCTGTCTGCAAACTATGATTCTATTAATATATATAAAAGGGAAGACTTGTAAAGCTTTGGCAGCAAATGTAGGTCTTGAAGAAACATAGGCAAACAATAATTAGAATTTGCAAGTGACATGGAAAGCTAATTTTGGTACTCCTTTGCACTGGCTTTATATTACATCAAAAGGCATTTCACAGCCTACCTTTTCAAAATCTGACAGTATCCGAATTCGAGCAGTGGGAACCTGACTCCAGGTGCTCCAGGTGATAAAGCAAAGCACAATGTTAAGGTCTGGCATGATGTGAAGAATGAGGTCATGTTATATTTTTAGAAGTGCCTGGTGTTCCTGTGAACCATGCTCTCACACTCTTTTTATTTTTTTTCCTTCCCTCTCCTTTTTTTTTTTCTTTTGTCTTTTTCTGTGAATAATTTGGCCAATGCTTGCAGAAGGCTGTTTTCGCCCCAGGGATTCTCACACATACTTCCGTTGACAGAGTTCTTGTGCAGCAAGCAAGCTGAAATTTCTTTTGTTAAGAATCTGCTCACTTCTTTTTCTGTTCTGCCCCAATGCTTGGAGGAGCTTTTGCCTACTCACTGAGTTCCTGTTGTTACGCTTATGGAAATTAACTGATTTGAAAAATATGGGGTTACCTTACCAAACAGATAAAATTATCATCAGGAAAAAAAAATCTTATCTCCCAATTTGCTCTTAGTTTATGTGTCTGACATTCTGTTGGCTTGTTTGCTTAATTTTTCGGGGGATGATTCTTTAAGTCAGTGGAAAATACTAAGCAAAGTCATTGTGAAAGGGAAACAAATGCACTAGAGGCTGAGGGATAAAAGCTCTTTATTTTAGATGAGTGGTGTACTGTTCCAGCCAAGATCAAGACTTGATTTGATTGTTTACTCTGTCAGTTCAAGTTTAAATTGAATTTAAACTAATAAAATTCCACACATTCACATGCTCTGTAATGCCAAAATACATAATGGGTATTGAAATGCACAAATTTCAGCCATGTTTGAGAAGTTGGTTTAGGTGACTTGTTGTTAGAGTAACAATATGAAAAAATCTTAATAATTTGTCCCAGAAAAAAATTATCCTTGTCCTGACTGAAGAAAATAGAAATGAGTGTGTGATTATTAGTGTATAGATAAAATACTCCTATTTAATGGTAAGTTGAATATGTGCTTTTTGTGTGATCTTTACACAAAACTTCATGAGCTTTAATACAAATTTTGGTTATTCAGACAAAGGGGAATCAAGCCAATAGAGCATGATACACAAAAGTTTATCTGTGAGTCTGAACATACACACTTGCTTGTGTCATTAGTGTCTGCCAGGAGAGCTAATGCTACAGTATATTTTAAGAATTACGTACGCATATGAAAGTAATTTTCCTGTTTATAAAGCCTTACAGACCTCTTCCAGAAAAATTCTCACTTTTCAGAACTTGTATGTGCATACAGTCAGCATTGTGGTGAGAATTATATCATTTTACAGCACTGTCTTAAAGGCCTTTTATGGCATGTACAGATTTAGCTCTGAATGTTCAGACCTCTCTGAGTTACACATTTTACTATGAGCAGGATTTCCAAATTCTTTGCTTTGCCAAGAATGCTACATTTTTATGAGCTAGAAACATCTGTGTGTAACTCTTTATAAAATACGGAATTTAATACTATATATAAAAGTGTCATGTTTTTTTCAGTCACTGCTAAATTGAGTAAAGAGATGTTCCACAGGATGACCAAGGGCAAATCCACATTCTCTGTTCTTACCACTTCCTCTTCCTATATATCTTGCCATACTTTCACACACTTGCCTTGTTCCAGTCTCATCCCAGGAAAAATAAAGAGTACAATAGAGTAAGCAATCTAGTAAACAGAAAAACTCTTTCATGCTTTTTTTTTTTTGTAATTAAACTGTAAAAATTACCACGTCCTGTAAAAACCAAAACTCATTTGAGAGAAATAACTTAGCAAAATTTTAAAAGAAGTTGGGTATTGATTTCAGATGCTAGGAACATTCAGTGATAACAAAAAATACAAATTTTTGCACAGATGATCATTCATGTTTTGGAGTCCAAAGCATCATTCTAAAATATTAGGAATAAAAAATATATAATTCACTTATCCCATGCATGCCTACTGCACAAACTGATGCACAGGATTTTCCACCTAAATATGAGGAAGAACTTCTGTAATGTGCAAGTGACTGGAACAGATTGCCCATGGAAGGTGTGGAGTCTCCTTCACGAGAGATATTCAAGAACCATCTGGATGCAATCCTGTGTAATGTGCTCTAGGATGGCCCTGCTTGAGCTGGGAGGTTGGACCAGATGAACCTCTATGGTCCCTCCCAACCTGATTCATTCTATGATTCTGTGAATTTCTGTAACTGCTTCTGGAGCAATTTTTTCACTACCTTTTGGGCTGGTTACACCAAAGACATTCCTATGAAAACAGGAGTGTATTCCTATGGATGTCATCAGAGAGCCTGCTTGGCAGCATTATCAAAGCTAAAGAAAGTCCAGGGAACAGTCCAAGAATAGAAAAAAAGAGTGACAATAGGAAGGTGTGAAGACTATGAAACAGAGTCTCTGGGGGAGACCTGGAGACCTGAGCGTTGCTGCTGCTGCTGGAACTACTAGCAGGTGAGGAGAGGGACAGCCACCAGCAGCAGTGCCTGGTGGACACAACCCATCCTCTCACCTGATGTGGGCAGCCAGGACAAAGCTTTTTCACTGCCTTTTGAGGAGTCTGCTAAAATAGGCATATCCTTTTATATATAGATTATATAAATCTATATAAATAGATACAGAGCTGCCTTTGAGTGGTGGGAGTGTCGGTGCACGCAGCATGCCCTCTTGCAGGGACTGCATGTCAGGGACTCTAAGGTGAATGTGATGGCTCACAGTGAAGCACAGATAGTAATATTCACCTGAAATGGCAGGAAGCTCTTTCACTGTGCCCAGAATATACAAAATAATATGTGAAATGTTAGTTATTCAAATGATTCCACCTAAATATGGGAATGTGTTTTCTTTTTCAAAGACATTGTGCTCAATTCATTCTCATACTAATTAAGGGAAAGCCATGGGTGTTCAGCACTTCTGAAAGTGAAGTCATCCCTGTGAAGATGGCTAATTTGAATCGTCTGAGAAAATGAGGGCTTCAGAAGCAGGTTTCTCATTGACACATAGACAACGTAATCTATTATTGTGTACCAAAGATATGGGCTGAGGTTCTTCTTGTTTGTATTTGTCCCTCTAAAGTCTGGATGACTGGTGTAAGCTTTTTGTCTAGACATCCTCCATAGTTTTGGATAAGGCAGTCAGGCCAGGAGGGAGACTCATCCGATCTCTAAACAAGTAGCCAAGAAAAGTGAGAGCATTTACCTTCTGGAAGCAGTTTTCCCTCTACATTGACTCCAGCAGGAGGTTAGAAAGCTTATAATAACGTCTGACTTTTAAATAGCTAGCAAGAGCTGCAAGGAAGCCTGCATAAACAGCGTACACTTGCATGCTCACACCTATTAAAGCTGCAGTTCAAATAACAAAAGTAATACAATAAATCCAAATTTTCTGTATGTGTAACAATATTCTTTCTAATACCAAACGTATGTCTGTAACACTAAGGTATATGCTAACCAGCACTAAAATATGCCTAGCTGGTGTGCCTTGCTCAGTTTATGGCATATGCAGTGACAGGCATGTCACATGCTGGTATCTTACTTTGCTTTCTTTCCACTTTGACAATTACAGTGCTGCCTTCTAACACGTCTTCCTCATCACTGACAGGTTTGCCACATACATCAAAGGCTTAAGCTTCTCTTTTTATTTTGAAAAGCTTCTGTTCTGCTTTGTTCTCTCACAGATGGAGTACTGAAACAATCATTAAAATAAATACTATCAATATTCAATCTGTCACAAGAAGTAAATTACATGTATGGGGGGAAAGCTCTTCTGTGATGCAAGATCAGTTCTTCAGCAGCTCCCACCTTTCAGTGCGTTGGAAGTGCACAGCCTAGATGAGAGCATGGATATTAAGAATGATTTAAAGCAGACATGGCCAACTCTGATGTAGCACTGAAGCTCTCTGTTATTTTTAGCCTCCTCCTTTTGATTTTCAAATCTATTAGAAATGGACAGGGGCTGCAGTGCATTGGCAATTCATTGAAGCCGAGAGATAGAAAATCCTACCTATACTGAAATCCTTTTCAGTCAATTGGTTTTCCTTATGATATTTCCTGATGTTCTGATCCTTGCCCTTCCCTATGACATTTTAATAGCTTTACCAGAACAGTGTAAAAGTTGTCACTGATTTAACAGACAAAGCAAATACAGTAAACAGACACAGGTTTAGGAAACAAGGATATATCTAACATCACTTTGAATGATTTTGAACCATTGGGTCAATTATCAACATAAAGTCAATATTTAAAAAACATGTCTGCATTTGCCATTTCTTTCCTAGTCTCTAAGGTAAACAAGTCAAGGTTCTTGTGTTTTCAGTTCTTTTAATCTGCATGCAACAAATATTTTTGCAGAGGCATAAGTAAATCTGATGTAAATTTGGTATGGGAATTTCATGTTTCAGGATTACTTCTGCTGATGCACTCCTCTGCAATCATGTTTCTGTTGATTTTATTTTCTTTTCCAGGAGCTGAAAGGACTCAGATGGTTTATAGCAGAATCCAGGCATTAATAACGATTGTGTGATCGTGATTTTGGAAAACTAAGAAGATATTGGCTACCTATGCAGAGCTATGTTGCTTAAGAAAAACAAGAATGAAGTAATTTTGATCTCTGATGGATGAAACCCATTGGAATGGAAACTAACATCTATGAAGAAGAACAGGACTCACCTTATCTTACATCTGCCCAGTGCCTGGGGACTCCAGAGGAAGCAAAGTATGAAGAATGCCAAAGAAAGATAGAATATCAGACAAGTCCATATGAATTTCAGAATGTTTTACTGGAACCTGAACTGAGTTTGCAGGCTGTGTCATCCTCGTTAGACCACAACGAGACATCCTTGCAACTTGGCATGGCTGCAGGGCGTGTCAGTGCCACCAACCAGTCTGAAACAAAGCACCTTTGTGAAGAATTATCCTGTTCTGCAAGGCACATGCCAAAAGAAGATCCTTTAAACCTTTCAGAAAGAAGTCATGAGATCAGAGTCATAAAACACAAACCAAGCACTATCACATTTTCCGATTTCAATTTTTTATCACATGAAGCTAACACTAAGCTCCATATTTGCGAGGCAGGAGAAGCAGATGATTTTTCATCTGAAGAGGAAGAAGCAGATGGTAGAGGTGATGATGATATGTTTACAGAACTGCCACCGTATGAGACATTTTTCAATGGTCTTCATGGAAGGAATGTTTCTCAGAGAAAACGAGCTAAACAAGAACTTACTAAATATCAACACATCTGTCATTTAGAAAGCTGTGATGATCATTCTGAAAAGGCATTGAAGGACCATGCCAAGGAAGAAAAACCCATGGAGCTGGAGGTAATACAAGCTACTCTTTTGGTTTAAGTGTGCTTTAAATACGTGATGTCATTTAAGGTTGGTTACAGGAGGTAAAGCAGTGCAAATTGTTATAGAGTGATAATTAATGTGACTTGCAAAATTAAGAACATAAACCTACAGTAAAAGTATACTATGTGTTTACATTAGACAAATCTTACTTCAGATGGACCAAAATTCTATTAGCCTGAACTCCAAACTTTGGTTTCTGTTTCGCCTTGCTTTTTAAAATTGGAACATTGGCTCAATTTCCTCCACTGCCACAAGATCATATACCATGCCATGTACAGCATACATTCCCTGAGGCTAAGGACTGTTCAGGTTTGCCCTGAGAGCAGAGTATATTTCTTCATGCTGAAAAATGGGCCTCCTTACTGCGCAACCTAAGCCACAGTATTCTTTCCACTGTGTGTGTGTTTTCTGTGATATTATTTCATTAAAACAATGTGAGGACAAGTTAAAAACTGGTATTTAATAAAACAAATGGGGGAGAGAGAGGTGGTTGTATCTGCACTGTTAGACATCATAATGCTCTATAGACCAATGTCCAAAATGAAAACAGAAGACTGAGGACAAAATTAAAAATGTTGTGTAAGAAGAATCATCCAACTATATATAACCTTTCCAGAAAAAAAAAATAAAAATTAAATAAGGGTTGAGCAAGTTAACTGTGTTTCTTGGAACTGGAAGAAGACAAGCTTCCCAGCTGAGTTCTCACTACTCTGGAGAATAAGCACAGCTTTCCCCCTGCTCCCAGCTGGTGGCAAACCAAATGACTGGAGCTAAACATGTTTATCATTGGAGAAGTTCAGCTCTAGTACGAAAATATGAAGTGACTCCAAATAGTGGGCAAGAAAAACCTTTAGAATTCCAATGTTCCTGACCTTGCAGTACAATCTTAAACTGCAGGTCAGACATACCTTTCATTCCTCTCTCTTCTCCTTCCTCCAGCTTCTAAAATTTATTTTCCATGACAATCTTCTCTATGCCTTGAAAATAAGGCTGTAGTCCTAGTCTTTTGTGCAGTGTGTTTTATTTTTCTCTATCTGCAGTTCTTCTTTTACTTCTAGTGCTTATAATGTATTTTTTTCATTGGTTTCTGATTAAGTTAAAGAAAGGAGAATTTGGACTATAATGTCTGTATTTACATTAAAAATATGGTATACAATACTTAATTACTTCTCTTCTTTAATACTTATCTATCTCCGATTTGGGGTGACTAATTCTGCCCTTAATTGAGTGGGAGTTTTGTGCTATATTTCATACAAATCCCAACTTCACTGCGGAAATCCATCAGCTAACAAAGAAATAAGCCAGATTTTTAGAAATTTTTCTCGGCAGATATTAGAAGACTGAGGCCCAAAGACAGATCCAAAACAGTGTACCTTTTGATGCAATACTGAGCCTGAGAGATTTTCATGACACATGGTTTATTAAATAATTGCATTGTTATTCTACCCTAAGCCAAGTCTTGCTTCCTCATTTACTCAGAAACATTCACATTAATATAAATAATGTATCTCAAAATGGGTGCACAACATCCCTTGGATTCTCTGTACTGAAGGTCATTTCCATAGATAAAAGGGAGAGACCAGGAGATGTTGTCATTTAGTTTACTTTATGTCTATGCCATAAAATAAACTCAAGGATGCAGCTTGTAGTGCAAAATAATGGATTATAAATCGCCAGACAAGCATGTGAAATTTCCTAGTAAATCTTGGCAAATGTGTCAAAACATTTCAGAAACTGTACGGATGCAATGATGCAGTCCTGGTTTTGATTTTTTGTATGTAAATAAATATGTATCATTCTAGGAAAGCCTCCAAGTATCAAAAAGGAAAAAAAAAAGCAGAAAAAAAAGGATTGTCTTGTCTCTCAAATTTTAGCTGCAGTCATGCGTTACTATTCAGACTAAAAACTGCATCCATGACTCTGGTTGAAGCAAATATATGTCATTTCAATACATTAATTTCTATTATTTAGAAATGGGGCTGGGGAAATATGTCTTTCTAGTGGAAAGGAATTAAGGGTAAAAATGTTGACAAACGCAACCACTACTGCTCACCCTTAGATTTAAAAATCCTATAATAAACAGATTGGCCATACAGTTACAGGCTATCACACACAGCACCCTGCCCCAGATCCTGGATAAATCTTTACTCCCAGAGTTCACAGTGAAATAGTGATTAAGATCTACCCTGCAGGGGCATTCCTAGCCAAATATACTTGTTACTGACCACAAACCTCCTGTTTCAGGTCTAGAAAAGGGGAAAGACTGTCACCTTCTCCAAGCTGGGAACACTGCTCCTTGCAGGCAGTCACCACAAGCAGAACCAGTGTCTTCTCTTAAATAGTTGTTATACACATTTAAGCCACAATTGTTGAACTTTTTGTTTCATTCTAATTATTAAGAAGAGACAAATCTTCAAGTGGACTGAACAGTAAACAAGTAGAGGGAAGATGAAAAAAATAGAGCTTGTGTATGCTGCCAAATCTGGAATAAGTGAAAGAAACTCTGCTGAAAACAATTTATATAATAGTGCCGAATAAAAATTTTTTTTTTTCCAAAAGCATACAGCTTCTGCCTCTTCTGAGTGGTATAAGAGAAATGATAATTCTGTTCAATTTATGAATTCAGCATAGTCCCTGAGTTTCCACCCTTAAACCAGTTCCACATACATTTCCTGTGATTTCTCATAAAATCTAAATTGGGCCACCTGTTTTTCATTCTCAGAGTCTGTATTCAGTGGTATATTTAATGCCCAAACACAGTTCTGCCCAAATAGTTAGGATAATGGTTCAACTAGAAGTTCTTACAGGTGTTTTCCAACCTAAATGATTATATGATAGATTGTTTTGTTCTGTCCAGAGTTTTTTTCTGCATCTCTGAACTGGCGCCTTGAGCCATTTTTCCTTGCTTGTTTACCTTCAAGTCTTCCTATAACACTAAATACTGTTTTTGTGCATGTAGCCAGTTCTGAGTGGAGGGACAATAAATTATTCAGAATAGCTTCTGAAACCACATTTTTCTAGACTGCCATTTCTTCAAACTATACTGAGCAGGACCCAGCAGATAACCATATTTAACCAGGCACCGCTATGCAACTTTCCATCAGGAATCTAACCCTACCCTTGCATAGTCTCAAAAAAATATGTGTAACTTGCAGGAGTAGCATTTCAGGCAAGTAAAAAATTGAAGACATTTGACAGATAATAGACAATAAGAAGTATTATGGCATCATACCCTTGACAGTGTGAATTCTCATGGATCTTCCCTCACTTCAGCGATTATATAGAAATCCTGCCAATATTGTCAGCTGCTGTAAGGAGGCAAGCACAGTCCTAGCAACACAGCAGCAAACAGAAAACCCTCTCTAGGACAGTTTCAAATAGTCTCTTTGGACAGCCCATACCAGCTATTGGAACAGCCAAAAAGGTTTGATACTGTTGACATTATTTAAGGCACCTAAGTGAGTTGTTACAGCTTCTTCTACTGCATCAGAGAGAGAAGGGGTAAGTCAGGAAGTCCAGGCGGCTTAAAGGAACCACTTAGAGCAAATCATTAGGACACACTAAGGGCTCTGGCAGCCCATCTGCAACCTCTCTCTGTCTGCACTCATATTTACATCATGCCTCTTTCAACACAATCTAAACCAAAACTGCTTGTTTGTGTAAAGCACGGTAATGATGGTCTAATATTTGCATTGAATGTTATGTTGTTCAGCTGGGTCAAACAAAGAGTGAGATACCACTCCCTAGGGGAGACAAGATGACCAAAACAGATAATTTAGGTAATTAAGGTAGTATTCACAATGAATATCCTTGTCAAGATTTTGCCTTCAAACTTCAGCTCAAAGACTTTTGGAGGAGGCTGCACAGGCATGGGAGTGGCCAGTGCAGTGTCAGAGACACAGTCTCTGTGTGAAACCGAGTAGTGGTGGGTTAGCTATGCCACCACCTTTCACCACCGTAGTGTTATAAAGGAGATTTGTGAAAGCTCCACTGCTTTTGGCACTTAAAGCTAAGGCAGCTGAAGCCAGGAAATTATTTCAGAAAACAGTCCTCTGCTGGATGATCAGTTTCTCTTTCCTTGATTCTTCACTTACTTTCACTAATTTCCTTGCTCCATCTTTGTACTACAGTTAGATAAATTTTGTCCTCATTACACACTCACTGTTGTGTGAAAAGTTTGATAATCGTTGTACCAGCTTGAACTACAAGAGCTCAGATTTAGGCTGGAATAATTTGCTGAAATGTAGTATGGAAGTTTCCATAGCATCTGCCCCTCAGTTTGTCTGCTTCTGGCCTTTGTTTTCCTTCTTTTCACAAACACCAAAGGAGCAAGCTAAGATAAATAAAATCATAGAATGGTTTGGGTTGGAAGGGATCTTACAGATCATCTAGTTTCAACTCACCTGCTATGGGCAGAGATGTCACCCAATTGATCAGGGTGCTCAAAGCTCCATCCAACCTGTCCTTGAACACTTCCAGGGATGAAGAATCCACAGCTCCTTTGGGCAAACTGTTCCAGTGTCTCACCGCACTCTGAGTAAGGAACTTCCTCTTAACATCTAATCTAAATCTTTTAATTTAAAATAGTTCCCTCTAGTCCTATCACTATCTGCCTGTGTAAAAAATTGCTCTCCATGAGGGTGTACAAGGAATAAGATGCCCAGGGAGGTGGTCGAGTGACCATCTCTGCAACTCTTCCAGAGGCATCTGGGTGTGGCACTTGGGGATATGGTTTAGGGGTGATTGTGGTGGCGCTGGGTTGACTGTTGGACTTAATGATCTTCAAGGTCTCTTCCAACCTTGATGATTCTGTGATTATGTGAATTTGCTTTATTCAGATTAGATTGAGTTCAATGCATTTAAATGATCCAAACAGAGCAGCAGTCAAGCTTACATTTATGATCAGGAACTGGACCTGTCAAAGTAATCTTCTTACCTTTACTCGTATGGCTTAAACTCCTCTAAGTCTTTGTGCCTCTTGTATTCCTGGACAGTGACTTGACTTGCTTAGCCACTCTGAAGCACTTTTCTGAGAGGTACTTTCCTGTTTTCATTAATGAGGCATTGGAACTTTGGTGGAATTTAAGCTATCTGAAAATTGCCCTGCAATAGTTTCTTCTTCTCTAATTCAGTTGTTCAAGAACAAAAACTAGTAAGGAACATATTAGAGTGAAGCACAAATTCCTACTCCCATTCCTCCCATACTTTGGAAGTTTGTGCTTCACTTTACCATATGAAACTCAGACTCCAAAACTAGAGGGAGAATGGTGGCAAACTTGTGATGACTTCTTCACAAGAAATAATGCAGTTATTATTACCCCCTTTTAGTCATCTTCTGCAGACATGGGAAGTCTACCCAGGTAGGAGAGCTGAGTGTTAACAACACCCAAAGAAAACACGGTAGGAACTTAAGGGAAGGAAAATGGGAAATTACTTGTCTAAGAAAGGAGTGATGCACTGAGCTTTAGACATACTAATTTCCTTTGTGCGTCTCTGAGATTTGCACCTTCTGTATTTCAGTTGCATATTATTCAGAGCTGATAGATGGGGACACGGTGAGCCGAACTTTGCCAAGTTTTTTGCATTTATGGTTGTTTTCTCTCTGCTTGGAAAAGGAGCTGGAGAACTGCTGATTACTTTAGCAACAATGCAATAGGCGGCAGATAAATGCCATCTTATGAACTTTAATTATTAAAAGAAAGATATTTTTTATTAATTTCACAAATTTGAGGGACTAATGGTGAATATAGAATTTTATATTGAGTACATTCATCTCTAATATTCTTAATAGTTACATTCTTAATAATGTAACTATTTTCCATTGCAATAAGATGTTTGTTGTGCCCTCCTTGTTGTGAATGGAGGGATCAGTTCAAACTTGCTTCTTACTTCAGTGGAAATTAACTACATAGCTGTTTCTACTGAGAAATTCCCGGAACTTTGGGAAATAATAGTAAAGTTTTAACAAGACTAGTAATTTAAGGATATGCTTAAATATGTTATTGAAAAGAATTAGTATATTGAAATCATGTAGGAAAACATGTAGATTCTATTAAAATGACTATCCTTTACCTCTTCAGCATACTTGCATATGCAATAAACATGCATGGCTGATTGTTCATTAATATAGAATAAATGAGGAATAAAAATGTATATCTTTTAAATAGCAAGATTGACTTCAGCAGGCATCAATGGCAACTAGGTTGGAGAAAATATATGCACTCTGGTTTTGTAAAATATATCCCATAAACTATTTTCAGCAGTCCCTTTCAGCTTAGGCTCTGCCAAAATCCTACTGAAGAAAAATTGTAATATGAGGGGACATAATCTGTCCTTCATGAAAAACAAAGCTGATAAACAAATCTCCATGTGATGGGGCAACTAGCATTCAAAAATTCAGAGAGCTTTATTGCAGTTGATCCTTCATGCAGTTTGAAATAATTTGTGGTGCAGAATACAACACTCTCCAAAAATGTACAGTATATGGTATATATTACCTATATAGTGAGATTCTGAGAAAATTAAAATTCCAAGTTAAACAAATTAAGAAAATTGAATAATTGGTCAAAAAGACAACTAACTTTGACTTTCAAATCCCTTCAGAAAATTTATGAAGTACATTTCAGCTTGGTGCTGAATTAAACAATATGAAAAAAAAGAGAAAAATGTGAGATTACTGAGTTACATTGCACAGTGCAAAACACTTGGACTGTTCAAATTAATGTGCAGAACTTTGTAGCTATCCTACTGAGAAGATACTGCACTGCCAACAAATTCTGTTGCACAGCCCCATCATGGTCCTGTGCACACACATTAAAAGATCCCACAAAACAGCATTTTGGGAATTCCTGCTTTATCTTGTTCATAAGCATTAGTGCATGGTTTATATTTATCAGTAATGCTTCAAAAGACTAAATAGTTAACACAACAAAAGTATTACACTAAAAGGGCAACATATTCATTATACGCAATTTGGGTCATGATTTTTCTTCAAATATTGACTCCTTTATTTGTTGTGTATTTGAATATTTTAGAATCATAAGGCCACCTCAGGAAGGAGCAATATTAATATTGTGTTGCTCAGAAAACATTAAAAAAATGTGTTTATGGTCACACTGAGCCCATAAAATAAAAGAGGCATATCAAGATTCTATTTTACAAATACCTGAAAATATCTGGAACCTGTGCAATATGAGACCATTCAAGTGTTTCATGTATCTCTGCAGAAGCAGAGCAAAAGTCAACAGAAAATAAGCCTTATCAAAGTCAAGCCTGTGATGAACTACATTCCTCTGTCAGAGCATGGGAATAGGCACCTGTGAGAATTACAGGCTGGGTCTTAGGTGCAGGGAGCCAGAAGAAATATGCAGAAATCTGTTAATCTGCTTATCATTGAAATTAGGATATTCCTTCAAGGTGCAGATGGAGATACGGGATAAACTATGGGATGGGCAGTAAGCAGAACCTCTTGTGAAACTGAAAACTTGCACAAAAGATGAAGGGACCAGGTTGGGTTGCATTTTCAAGCTTCTTTGGCTGACCGGTGAGGATCTGGTATGTTTTTCAAGCCAGACAATAGAACTACAGTATAGCAAAGAAAAAAAAAAAGAAAAAAAGAGAAACAGAATGTTACTGAATTAACAACCTTGCAATGTATATTTTGCAATATGTCAAAGTTCTTGAGCAGGAATAAGAAAAATGGGTTATAAATTTCTTCACACACAGAAGTCTCATTGAAAGTTTGTGGCACTTCCTATACAGAATTTAGGTGCTTTTGAAACTTCTTTCTAGGTAACATATGCCCAGTTAATAAAAGTCAGAGTCTAGTGATATGCCTAGGATCCCCCTGTCCCTTGCGTAAAATTCCAATAAAATAAAATTAGTTTGATATTCTAACAGACATATTTCCATGGTAGTACCATATGACCTCAGACTATCATACGATTTGACATGTCCAGGGATCTATGATCTATGCAACATCACCAGCTATCCTATAACCAGCAATCTGTGTGAACACCGACTTCCATGACTGAAACCAATTCAGAGAAACATAAAAAAAAATAATTTAAAATGTCATGAACTTCATAGAACGTTTAGGACAATGCATCTGAGCCTTAATTTTATGATATTCTTGTGTGGTTATTTTCTGTAGGAGAGATTTTTCTTAACAATCACTCCAAATATGGAGTATTTTAAATTGTAATAAAAATGGAGATAGAGTGTTCTTAACCTATCCAAGTTTTTGTCAAACTAAAGCTCTTGGAAAACTCTTGTCCAGTTTTGAATTATCTCAGAACTAAGACTTTTAAAGTGCAGTGAAGGGAAACCTCTTCTGAATAAGCTTGGAGTTTTCCTGAAATAAATCAGACAGGACATTGAGGCCAATGTCTGCGTTTGAAACATTTCTCTTCCAGAAATCAACTTCAGTAAAATCTCACCAGACTTTTGGATTGTATTAGTGGGCTCTCTTTATCAATGCTTTCTATGGATTCTGAAATTCTTTGGCATTTAGACAATCAATCCAATCCTTCAAAAAGTGGGTCAAGAATAGGCAATGTTTTAGTGTTAAAGATTTTACACCTCATTAATAATATATATGCAAAGAAACTTTGTCTGGCCTTAATCTAATCTTTGTGATGTAGTAGTTAGTGATCTGGTATATAAACTACAGTAAGATTGGCAGCTACTATTTATTGTTCCTATTCAAGCAGTATAATGGTGACATTTCAGTAGTTATGTAATGATGATTTTTCACTGTAGTAAAAGCCTTCACAGTTAGTCTGGGGACTGATTTACTTAAATTAAAATGTGAAAAAAGTTGCTAAACCTGCCAAGAAACAACAGAACATAACACTGCAGCTTGTACATATTTCATTCTGTACGATGTACATCACAAATCAAGACCGAGAGAAAATTATATAAAGCAAATAACTAAAAAAAAGAATATACAGACTGCCCTTTATTAACATTCCTGACTAAAATCAGAGCCTGTACTGAGAGAAAGTGGAGTACTGAGTATTTGTGCAACTAAGGATCTAGACTCTCAGAGTTCACCTCAAGCTGTACTTTCATCTGTTGTGCCATAGAGCTTACTACGATATTACAAATAACTGCAGATATAGATATATGGGAAAAGATCGTGTTTGGGAGAGTGAAAGATGATTAAACTAAAAAAGATTACCTCTGGAAGACAAAAATATTCCAAAGACCCTAGGGTTTTTTTTAAATAAAAGTTGTAATAATATCATGTATCTCTTATGCAAGATAGACCTCTGTTTTGTGTTTTGTATAGCATAGATCACACACTATCTTGATTTGTCCAAGCCTGGTGAGGACTTAACAATTTTAGCCTTATCTTGGAGGACACATAATGCCACTGAGGTTAAAAAATAAATAAATAAAGGGAGAAAAAGAAAAAAAAAAGCTAAAAGAGATGAATGGGGTTAAAACACCTTAGTGGGAAACCCCCAGTATTCCAAGCAAGCAAAGACGAACTCATTTCTTTCAAGGCAAAAGTGCATTACACACGTTCAAAAAACGCTTTTGAAACCAAACTTTTCAGACATGACAAAGCCTGCATTTTGCATGTAGATGACAGGCAAATAACTCTAAATTTGCCACTTGGATGTTCTCATAAAAAACTTCTTTAAGTAAAAGAATTTACCACAAATACAAACAAAAAATAACAGCAAAAGCTAAAATAGTAAGAATTGCTGTAAGTTGGAATATATACATTCACAGTTTTTATCTCAGGTTACCTCTTGTTTGCAATGTTCCCACTTCTGTATAAAGTTCTTAAGAAGGTGAATTTGAATTGCATTAACCAGAAGGAAGATATCTAAGCTCAAAAAGGACTAGACCTTCTTGATGGCTGGGTTTTTTCTTATTTGAAAATTGTGTTCAAATGGTTGAAATGCTAAGGAGTGGTCACACAAGCAGCTTGGGACATACGGCATTTCATTCCAATGCATGTCAAAATGAATGTGTAAGAGCAGCAAGTATAAGGTTGAAAACTGAACAAAATTAAGAAGAAAAATTTGGTTTGTGCATCCAATTTAAAATTGGCAGCATATATAACAAAACATAACCTTCTAGATATAGCACGGCATATAAAAGCATTCCACTTTGCAAAGGAAGTAATTCTTTTTAAATCTGGGGATACAGTTCAGAAACAAACCCACCAAAGATTCAAAATTCTCCATGAAAGTGAATGAGACGTTAGCCAGGGTGTGATATGTTAAGAGCCTCCAGCAGCTTGCTAGGTGGGCTACTGAGGAACTTGTATACCCTCACTGGAAGGTAAAGATATTTTCCCCACAGGAATTGTCAAAATTAAGCTGCCTTTGAAAAGTAATTCAAGGCTGATTAATTGACAAATATCACTGAAATTAAATCACTTAGATTCCAAATGAAATTTCTATTACTGGCATTTTAATGTAAACATGTATTGGTTGGGTTGCAAGTAGGCTGGTGTCTACATTGTCTACCAAAGTTTTTCCAGCAGGACTGAGCTGTATATTGATCAGTTTATGCGCAGTGTCACTCTAAGTGTTCTCCAACCCATTTCCCATTGTTGTTGTTGGGGTTTTCTTTTGAAGAGTAGCAATATCACATCAAGACTATAGAGAAGTGAGCAGGAGTGGAGAGCAATTGGGAAAGTTTGTCACTTTTTTCAGTTCCTTAAGACAAACTATTGAAATACAAACTATGATCCTTCCAACATTTATCCTGGAATGTTTGGATATAGCCCAAGTGCACATAAAGCTTTCTTCACATGGGTATCTAGAGAAGCCTCTTAAATCTGAAAATCTTGTGATTCTACATTATACTGTATTTTACTAGGAAGATTTTGTTTATTATTGTTATTTTTAAGTCTCTTGAATTTGAGAATACACTTGTTTGAGCTACATAACTGGAGGAACTAGCTGAAATCCTAGTCCCCTTGAATTAAGCTAGGAATTGCTTGTTTTCAGTTATTTGCCAGAGTTATGTCAATAAATATTTTTATTTGTATTATTGTGGTTGATGAGGTTTTTCTAAAATATGTTATAGCACAGGGAACTGAAATATTTGTGAATAGAATTATCACTGCTGGTAATCATCCCACAGCAGGGTTTTTTCCCTCTTTCTTGTAATTTTTTCGTAGTTCCAAACAATAATGTTTTCCTGTTCTTTTTAATAACCATTGGTTTTATAAACAAAGCTTACTCAATACCTTAACAAGGATAAACAGAATTATTGAATGCTTTCAGTTATAGTACTTCACAAAAAGGGAGGCAAGTGCAAATAACACTAAAGGACTTCAGAATATAATGCATTTTAGAACTGGGAGTCTATAATGGTTAGTCTAAATCTCTGCTTGATAAGTGAAACCCTGGGACAGACTCATGCTTTCACCTTCACCTGCCTCAGGATTTCTTTACTGCATTTGTGTTTTGAAGATTTTGCAAAACCTGTATTTTCTAAAAGTAGCTGCTAGAGATCACTGTTCTTCCAGCCCTTCTCCTTCCAGCAGAAGATGTCTGAAGCAAGAGATGGGGAACATGATTGAACTTTAAGGTTCTGGTAAAAGTAGTGGTTGCTATATAGGGACCATCATATTCTTACAGCAGGACAGATATTTTTGAGCTCTAGGCCTCATTTTCCAACCTATGTGTTATATAAGAACACTTCTTTCATATAAGCAACATGTTTACAAGCTCTGGGAACACAGAAGCTATTCTTTTCTTTCAAGAATGATGCCTAAGGCTGCTTTATCAAAGCAACTTTTTTTCAAAAAGTGAGATCAAACTGATTTGTTTAACAGAATGTGTTTTAGGTTCTGTAACTGAGCTATCTTCTTCCTAAGCTGAAAAGGACAAGCTAAAATCTTTAATCATTATTCTATTTCTGTTTATGATTTAATAAGTCACAAAAGAGTATTCATAAAGTAAGATGTCCAGGAGGAGGAAAATATTATGCAGTCAATATTATGCACTAATAATACATTTAGTTCACAGTTCCTTTTTTTTTTCTATACTAGCAAGACAGGGCTTCAGTTGTTTACAAATACCATGAATAGTTACAAATACCATGAATAGTTACAAATACCATGAATAGTTAAATTTCTGAAAGTTGTTTTGATCATTCACATGGTATTCATGTCACATGTATTCATTTCTGAAAGAAGAAATGTAGTTTAAAAACTTTGGGTGGAAAACTAGCATTAATAAGACTACATACTACATAAATTAATAAGGGATTAAGGACTTCGTGAATGCACAGAGAGATGATTGTTCTTGTGCATTATGTGGATCTCAAATACAGCATTTAAATTCTATCTAATTCCTTCAGCTTCTTAGTTTCTGTATTTGTCATGGTCATTCTTGCCATTTAGATGTAAAAGAAAGAGCATAAACTACAGCAGATTATTCGAGTAGCACATCTGATACCGTGGCTTCTAGCATAGGCTAATATATATCTCAGGAATACATATCTCAGTTTACAAAACAAAAAGTGGTGGGAAAAAAAACCCAGAAACACAAAAAGGTGAGGTGCAAAAAGTGTCACTGGCAGAGCCTGCATCCTGTTCAAAATTTTACCTGTAAGACTCTGCTTCTCCAGGTTGAAAGTTTTTGCCAGTTTTATCAGGGAAGGAGGAGTGAAGTCTGACCTCTATCATTTAGGCAATTAATTATAATTTAAAATTTAGATGTTTAAATATCTACAGTTCCTAACCATCCGTCAGGCCCGGTGAAGTAGGCTTGCAGCTCTTATAATTTTCTTTCAGAGAAACTGGGGATGTAGGAATAAAACAAGGAGTGGGAGTGGAGATGGTGCACAATAGGTCTTGCCTTAACACAAAGTTAAGACATCAGCAGAATATTATCTGGATCTGGGTGTTAGGGAAGGTAACCCGTTTCCACATTATAGAGAAAGCAGCCTGCCAAATGAAGGACATAAATTTCTTATACAGTCAGAGGAAAAGACATTGATGTCTGTGAAGAGCTCCAGAGGGAGATCCCATCTGATTAAGTGCAGGCATTTAAGAGACTTAGACAACGAAAAGAAAAATGTGCCTCTTCACTCATCTTTCTCACTTCTAAAAATTTATACAAGGAGATTTATTTGTTGCTATGATCAGTGTCCTTATGTCATTTTGACAAGCTTTTTATAATTGAAATGCTGCAACTCATAAACCCTTTCGAAAACAAGGGAGACAAAACATTAAAACTGAACACTGTACATGTACTATAAATAATAATACCTACAGACCAAGCAAAATAATATTTCTGTTTTCAACTGCACACTCAAACTTACTCCCACCTCCCTTTAACTGTGGCCAACTCAAAACTTTAAAAAAAATATTAATTGTTGTTTGTGTTACACTATTTTTAGTTACAGAGATATTTCGTTTACTTCCTTCACTCACATAAAAGGTTTTCAACAATGCACATATCTCCTGCAATTTTGACACATAAAATAATTGGGGGGTTTTATATGACTATTTTTAACCCACCACTCTTCCCCCTGCCTGACATTCAGAAAGGAACTAACTACATCCCTGTCTTGATCCTTGGCTACTGGAGACAGGTGTCCAGTGAAGTTCACTGCACTCATTGACGCTCTGTAAGGAGCAACTTGGCAGGGCTGACACCTGAACAGAAGCTGTTGAGAAACCCCTTTCCTGCTTATGAAAAAATAAAACGGCATGTGGGATGAGTGACACAAATCCGATAAAATCATTGAATAAGGCCTGAACAACCCACCACCTCCCTCATAATGCATTTTTTTTCAGTTTCTTGACCAGAATTAATTACCCTTCATGACAACAAAAAGAAGTCATTTATAAAACCAAGTGGCTCGGGGTAGAAAGTGAAAATTATTATCCTACTGTTTCTACAGAATTCACCTAATCAACCTATGATGATTATCTCAGAAAAGTAAAGAATTGTTTCAAAATGTCTTTCAGATTACCATCCTGACATTCTACAGTATTAATGCCTCCTGCCTCACACCTTTCAGCACGTCCTCCTCCCCAACCCATTCCACACCTCTCACTGCTTTACACCATACTCTAGTCCACTCTTGTTCTTGCATTAACTCCAGTGGCCACTTCCCACTATTTTCTTCCCACCTGCCCATATCTCCTCTACTTCCCTTCCCCCAGAATGTCCTCAGCTCCCCTCCGTGATTCTGGTAAGGGACAACAGATGCTTAACCTATAGGTATGTTTCCACTGCCTGGACAATTAGCAGACACATGCTCATCAGCAGCTGCTCAGAAACACTGTGGGCTGTTATCTCATCCTTAGCTTATAGTAGGCCATCATTTGAGTCTCTTGTGTCTACACAGCCACAAATTTTTATTAAACTTTGATCTCTCTGATATTTCTTCCCATCTGTTGAACTGACTTGATCGTATCTGAACTTTTCAAAAGTTGTGGGAGAAATGTCACAGCAGCTGAGCAACACAAAGCCAGAACAATATGGTTTTGCTCTCTTAAAACACCAAGAATAAAAAAGACAAAATATGAAAGAAGTACTTAAAGTAAAATTACTTTAAGTACCACTAAAATACAATGGAAGATTTGGAGGAAAACATATATTTAGCATGTTAATTAAAACTATTAATTCCTATAAGTAACAGCTAGGAAAGGTCTATAATAAAAAGTAAGTGAAACGAGAAAACTAGACCATCCTCAAGAAAAAATTAAGAGAACTGATTCTTATAAGGTATTTAAAAATACTTCGATTGATGTGGTCCAGTACATTTCACTTTTATTTAATAAGGAAGACTAGAAATTGGAGTTTTATTTATTCTCATTTATATTCCACCGAACTACAAAGGACCACAATCAAAATTAGATTACCCCGACACTAGGAGCTGTTTGCTGTAATGTGATTTCCGTTCATGCCTCAAAGCCTTGATTCTCTGTTCTACCAGTTTTTCCTGAGTGAAGTGATGTTAAGATAGGAGGCTGATCCTCCACATCTGGATCTGATGCTTTGCCAGGCTTCACTTGCTAATTAAGGGAACTGCAATTTACAGCCTGAGTTTGCCTTCCAGTATCCAGGATTTCTAGTCTTCCTCCCTACCCATATCCTTCCCTTTCATTCCTTCATAGCGGACTTTGAAGAAAAACTGATTGTATCACCAGAAAGATAAAAGATTAAACTGTCCAAATCTGCCCACTCAGGGTCATTTTAATATGCCAAACCAAATAAGCAAATTTTAAATGTTTTCAGAAATGCTTAATTTTAGACATTCTTTTCTTGAGCTGTGATGAAGTCTTGGAGTTTGGAAATTTTTTTTTCTCTTGCCTGGAGTCCCCTTTTGTATTCAAATATCAGAGCGGAGCTCAGGCTGTCTCACTGCTAACAAAAGTCATCAACTGACCCAAGGCAAACTGCCTACAATCAAATGGTTCAAGCACAAATTATTTCAGTCCTGTGCTTCTGACAGCCAGTGCTGTCCAACTTTGAGTGTCTGGGTAAGTTTTACTTCGATAACTGTCTGACATTATCCATGCGGTGCCTATTATTCATAAAACTATTGAAATCAAGGCAATCTAATCATACCTCAGATTTGATGTCATTTTATTTTTGAAGTTGAACAGAATCAGTCTAGACTGAGCACAACTTACTCTGACATCTGTCAGCTACGACAGAGGGGCAGATTGCCTGTGTAGAAAAATCACAGATTTAATTTTCGGAAGTGTGTGTAGATATTCAGAGGCGCAGATAGCCAATTTTAAGTGCAATGTGCTTGTACGGGCAGTAACCATAGCCTTGAACACGAAAGCAGGAACTTCCCAACAATGTGTGCAATTGCAGAAATATTTCTGAATATATCTCTGGCGAGGGAGATTCCACAACCTCTCTGGTCATTTCTTTCCAGTGCTCAGTCACACACACAGTAGAGAAGTTCTCTCTGGTGCTCAGGTGGAACTTCTGTGCATCAGTTTCTGCCCATTGCCTCTTGTCCTGTTGCTTGGCATTAACGAGGAGAGCCTGGCTCCATCCTCCTGGAGATACTTATGGACATTGGTGAGGTCCCCTCTCAGTTGTCTCATCTGGAGGCTGAACTGGCCCAGCTCCCTGAGCCTTTCCTGGCCAGAGAGATTCTTCAGTCCCTCGATCAACTTTGTAGCCCTCTGCTGGACTCGCTCCAGGAGCCCCACGTCTCTCGCACTGAGGAGCCCAGAACTGGAAACTCTGATCGTGCTTCCATTACTTTTAGGCCTTGTCTACCTCCCCTTAGCTGTGCAGCCAAGGCAACACCCCCACGTGGCTCCGTCCGCCCCGCCAGGGCACGGGGCAGGTGCGGCGTGTGGGGAAACTGAGGCGGGGCGCTACGGGAGACACTTTACGGCGGGACAAAGAGAGCCCCGGCTGTGACAGCTCTCAGTACCACCGGGTAGGCTCCCGGCGCCGGGTGCGGACCAACATCCCGCTGCCCGCGGCGGGTCCTCTCAGGGCGCGCTCCCGCCCCTCGCCGCCAGGGCGCGCTCCCGCTCCGCGCGCGCCGCCGCCCGCCAGGTGGCGCTGCCGCCCCG
>WBMV01005979.1:0-75267 GCA_013396655.1 Campylorhamphus procurvoides | reverse complement strand
AGGATTCATTCTGGAATTTAAATTAGCACATAACTTTATATTAGTATTTCTGTAGCTTTTCTTTTGGAAAACTGCTGAGGTCCTAATAGCCCATCTTAGGTATATGGCTTGGAGATCAGAAGGATCCAGATTGCTCTGAGTTTTATGTGAAGCCCCTCAAGAGCTTTCATTTTCCCAGCAACCCAGCTATGTGCATGGCTTTGCCTGCTGACTTGAGAGATTGAAGAAACTTTTTTGATAATTTCAGATATATAGCAATACAGTTCTTAGCAGTGGAAACGTTGCTAACTGCTGAGTTTACTTACCTGCTTCCTAGGATGAAGATGCCACAAGTTTTTCCATCTAACAGTTCGGTAAGCATTTAAGCAACACTAGTGGGATATAAAGGAAAATTGTCTTTGAAATATTTTATCTTCAGTATAGAAGGCACACATAAATATATTTTGAGAATAAAAGAGTCCTTTGTATTCTAAATAATTTTTTTAAGGATTTTGTGCCAGGACTTAATCTGGCTTCCTCTCCCAGTTCCTGTAGGCAAAGCCCCCAGTGGCTGAGAGACCTTTTACACAGAGATTCTTTTGAGAACAGAGGAGCCCCATCAGTGCAGAAAGGGCAGAATATGATATTTGGTCTCTGAAATTGTTCCACAAAATCATTATTTGTGGATCTAGGGTGTACATCAGAGAGAATTTTTATCTGAGCAGATTTAAGAGGAAGGAGGGTTAAATAGCACTGATATTTTTTATTTAGAGGTTGCTGATTTATCACTGAAAGTTGTACAATACATTAATTATCAGAACAATTGGACCTATTGAAGGTTCTGAAGTGAAAGCCACAAATTATCAGATAAATTTAGAGTTGTGTAATTTTCTCATAGCCCTTCACATGGGAAGCCTTTCTGCTTCCAGCATAGGATGAGGTCTGGCAGTGAGGTTAACCCTGACCTCTGAGTGTTCTATATAGACTTTTTCATTTCTGCTGCATTCTTTCAGTTTAAATTTAGATTTGCTGGCAGCTATTATGCCTGTTGCAATAAGCTTCATGAGCAAAACATTGAGACAAATATGCCTTTTATCACAGATGTTTTTGCTGAATAAGATTAGTGAAGAACACTTGAAAGCTGAAAAACAGGGTGCGGAAGCCTTTGGTCCAAACGGCACAAACATTCAAATGACTGGAATGTATTTTCTTCTCAGTGTAAGAAAAGAGCAATTAAGTACTTAGATCATGGAGCACAATCTTGCACCCTGTTTTGTCTCTAATTTGTTATTGGTAGTAATGCAATTTCAGCTATGCAAGTGAATAGAGAATATGGATATATATGATTGTGTACATGTAACAAAATCCTTAAGCTTGCTGTTCTAAAATAGATGTGGTTGCTGTAGGAAGTAGCAACCTACAAACAAGTTTTATGTTTGGCTGATTGCTAAATGTGTTTTAGTAAATCTTAAACAGCTGGAGTTTTCCTCTATACAATAGCTATCTGGAGCACAATAGCTGCACATGTAACTGCTTTAAGGAAGCGCATATCACTTAATTTTATATTTCCCATAGACAATGATGTTTTGGCGGAGTTTTTTGTTTGTTTGGATTTGACTTTTGTTTTGGGGTTTTGGTTTGTTTTTTTTTCTTTTCAGTCTAGCCTGAGTATAAGGGACTTGAAAAATCCATATGTCAAAAAAGTTCACTTTCAAAACCAGTATGTCATTCTTGGCCTAATATATGCCACGATCTTCATAGATAATATTGCTCCACCTTGAAACATTTGTTTGAAGAGGGATTCTCCGGGCTCACTTTCTACTGGTGCTCATTTGTCTAAGACAAATGGTCTCAAATTGCACCACGGGAGTTTTAGACTGGATATTAGGAAAAATTTCTTCAGCAAAAAGAGTTGTCAAACATTGGAACACACTGCCCAGGGAAGTGGTGGAGTCACCATCCCCGTAAGTGTTTAAGATGTGGCACTCAGGAACATGGTTTACTGGCAAATTTGGCAGTGCTGGGTTAACAGTTAGACTTGGTGATCTTGAAGGTCTTTTTCAACCTAAATGATTCTGTGATTCTGTATTCTAAGACAGCATAATACACTTCTGTCTCTATGCTTTTCAGGTTCTTCAAAAGGTAGCAGCATTCCTATGCATTGCTGAATGGTTATGGCTCCAGCAATGAAAGGAGACCTTGAGAATATATGGACAGGAGTGTTCTCCCTGTAAACCTTTTAGGGGGAAAACCAATGAATAAAGCAGACCATAATTCTTAGATAATTTAGAGTGAGATTTTTTTCCTTCTGAAGGGCAAGACACAAAAGCTTCCAAAGACGCCCTGACCCTACTGCCTCTGCAGTTGCTATGGGCAGGAAACGCTGATACTCAGATCTTCTGAGCACTTTGATAGTGTCCAACCTAGTTACTGGGGCTGAACACTGGGGAGCTGTGTTCCTCATGAATGGATTAGGCAGAATTTATTCACTGGTCAGATGTCCCACTGAGCAGGCTGTATATTTTTGAATGTAAGTAGCATCATGTTTTTGCTGTTTAGCAGGAATTTCAGGCAACCTTTGAAATACGTAGCCAATCAGCATTTGTTCCAAATGGTGCTTTTGTGCCAAATTTTCAATTAGTGAATGGTATTTGTTAACTAAGCCCATTTGGCTTTATCTTCAAGGATAATGAAACCCCATCTTTTTCCTCATCCCCTTAATAGACACAATATAGAGTCTTACTGAACTAAAAAAAATAAAAAGGCAGAACTGAATGGAGAATGCTAGGAGATTTATAGTTTGAGGAGCTCCTTAGGACTTGTATTTTTAAGAAATGACTGTGATTTGAGTTCTATTGCATTAGGACAAGGATTTTTTTTAAAATAAGGGAATTTGGCTCATACAGATGTTTGGAAGAATATTAGTGAATGAATGATGGAGATATTGTTCCAGGAGATCAACATTTTTCAAGATAAAGGTAAAGTGTGCTTCTCTATGCATGGAGCTGTATTTTGTATTGTAATGCAATATCATGTGTACTGTGACATGCCTTTGGAGTATCCTAGAAAATTTTGAAGTCTTTCTTATAAGTCTTCATGAATTTTCATCTTTGTATTTTCTGTAGAAAATGCTAAATTAGAGGCACCTCTCCAACACTCCCCCAGAATACTCCTTTCTACTGTGGAACAGAAAATGGTCTGTTTACACATGTGGAAGTTGCCTCTGATTGAACTCAAAAATCCAAATGTACCATAACTTCCATAACTTCTAATGTAACCTTTAATGTTTGTCACCTACCAAGTACAATTTTTGCATAGCTCACAGATATTAAATACAGTTTACTCATTTCCTTGTGTGATTATTGCTTCAGAATTGTTTACCACTGATAAGTAAGAAAGCACATTCTTACAGCTCCTTTTTCACAAAATATGGTTTAACTGTGTTGAGAAATAGAACACTCAGATTTTTACAGACTTTACATATTCATTGTTGCTGGAATTCCATGTTTTGTCTTTGTGGAGTCATTTTGGAGCATTCTTTAGTATTGGAAAGATCAGTATGTGAGGAAGCATAACCCCAGAAAAATGTAGACTCTTTGCTTTTTTTTACAAATGAGTGTTGTAGACATATATCAACATGAACTTTTCCTGTGTAAGATCATCTCACTCAGAATGGATGCAAAATGAGGAGGGTCTTTTGATAGTTATTTCCTTTGAAACGTCCTATATTTTACTTTGAAATGGTTGGGAAGACAGTGGGAAGCAATCAGAATATTTCCTTAAATAGGTTTAATATCTGAGGAGTTGAAATACAGATTAATCCTTATAACAGCATTTCAGGAAAAATACTCAAAGGTTGTAAAATATTGTGACATTCCAAGTAAAGGTTTGGAAAACTAAAAATTGGATATTTAATTTTCTGTGCTTTTAAACAATCCCTACTAAGATAACTCTAGCCCCTCTGAAGGGAACATGCATCTGTTGGTAATATGGGACTTGCTGTCTGATGATCTGGGGCCTTATTCTTAGTTACTGTGGTGAAGAGGAGCAATTCCATCAGTAATAATATATGTCACTGTAATATTGGAGTGAACCTCCTGGATTCTATTTTTTTCTACAATAGTAAGCAAATTGAAAGTATCTTTCTGTCCCACTTGCGAATCCCTTATAAGGAAACAAATCACCATAAAGATTTATCAGGTAAGAATAATAAAAATATTCAACTAACTCCCCTAGGTTTTGAGGAGTGTTGCTATGATGCTTTAGGATTATGGCAAAATGGAAGCACTTCATTACTGTTTATGTGCTCATGCTCTCTGGGGAATTATCATCTGTGCAAAGATATGTATTGTTTGTGAAAGTAAGGAATATGAAAGAACTGGAGTAGCTTCAGGACAGAGACTAATCTGGGGAGCAGTAGCTGCCTCTGATGACAGGGAGATCAGTGGAACTGTTTTTTTTCTAGTGGATCATTAGAAGTGATGTGAATAAGGAAAACAAGGCATAAGGCAACGATGTGCGCAGGGACTGCAATGGGAAGATGCTTAAGAGGAGTCTCTGGAAATAACTTTGAGGAATAATAACTTTTGTCAGTTACACTATAATGGATTAAAGTTTTTGTAATACAGTGAAGCCGTTCACATAAAAGGGAAAGATGCATCCAAGTCACAAAGTGACCAATAAAGTATTCCCACCATGGGAGTAGAAGAAAGTTGCAAGATTTGACAAATCTAGAATTATAGTAAGGAGTACAATATACTGCACGTGATGACCTCCAGTCTTATTGACAACAAGCAGTCAGTTGAGAGATACTAAAATAGAAGTGGCTTAAGGAAGAGGCATTAAAGTTACTTTAGTTTTGATCTTGATTGTGCTTAGCTTGAGCTGGCAGTAGGTCACCCAAGATGAAGTGTTAGAAAGCCATTCAGATATACGGAAGTGGAGTATGATCATTTGAGTATGAAAACCAGCTGTTAATATGTGTCATCAGGATTGAAATTATATTTGAAGCTTTCTAAATGGCAAAAAGTTAGTAAAGATGTGGAAGGAACTGGTCAGCTTTTTCCTTGGGGGCTGGAAGAGAAAAATTATAGTCTTCAAGTTATAAACAACTTGAATGTTTTAAGACTTCACATATGTTTAATTTCTTTTAGATCCAACAAGAAAAAGAATCTGAATGGACAGACTCTATGTCATGGCTTATGAAGAAACTGGAACAGTTGAACTTAGATATTGAAGAAGCTCTGAGTGGTGGCTCTTCTCCCTCCAGTACTCCTTCTTCTAAAAGGCATAAGCAACTGGTAAGAATGTCTGTGTGTCATACAATACGTTCTCTAACATTTAGCTATAATGCTCCTCAAACCATAGTTTTCAGATCTACATTTTGTTTCTGAATAGGCTGAGGAGCTCAGGCTCAAGGGTGTTACTCAATAATAATGAAATCTCTAATTAAATTAGAGAACTAGTGGCCAAATAATCAGAAATGTGATAGGGTAAAACTTCTAAGTTTTCTGTCAATATGGCTTAAAAATCTGTAAACTTTTTTGGTTTTTTTTTTTTGTTGTTTTTGAGGGGCACTTGACTGCATTTGATAGTTTTTTCCGGGTAGAATACTGTTAAAGTCCCAGTGCTAGCCTGTTAATACTTATTATTGTTTTTATTTATTTAAAGATAAAACAGCAAGAGAGATACTATGTATCTTCATTAAGAGTTAAATTGGTATTTTTCATTTTTTAGTTTATATGAATATTTGATTTAGATCCTCATTCCTCTAGTTACTTAAAATAGTTAAGATTATTTTATGATAAGTGTCATCAGTTGATGACAATCAGTTTCTCAAGCTTTTATTTTGAGGGCAAATAGGACTAAGGAACAGTGATATTTTTTTAAGTAATTTTTGAATAAGCAAGGGTTTTTATAGAAGCAAGTAATGGGAGGGTGAACAGCATAAGAAGTAGAAGTGTTTGTTACCTGCTTCAGGCTATGATTACAGTCAGTTCTAAAGATAGAGTTGTTTGGATTTGCAGCTCTGAATGTTAGTGTTGATTTGAAACTCCTGGAAGGTGAAATTTTATGAATGCGTTTGCTGTAACTACTGTTTCAATGCTGCTTCATTTTGTAAAAGTAAATTCTTAAAGTAAGCACCTGTGTGGATGATCACAATGTAAATGTTCATGTCTGTCAAGGTGGGATATTCAGAATCTTCCATCTTGCTGTTGCACTTTGCAGTATGTGTTTTCATATTCTACACAGAGAGTGTTAGTAACAGAGTGGCCATGGCTGTTTCTCATTTCTTTCTTATAGTATGTGTCAGCAAGTCAGAACCAGCTCTGTCCAACTGAATTAATTTCATAATTAATTTTCTTGTTAATGGACTGTGCTCTGTCTTCTTGCAGGAGAATGTTTAATGTCTTCTGTCAAAATACAGTGGCAGTGTAGTCTGTTTTCGTGCCTGAAAGTAAAATCCCAGCCATCAGAATTTAAACACTTGTGAGACAGTCTGGTTTTGGCAACCAGTGATCCAAACACCCATTATTTTATGGCTGTACCTATTTTACAAGGGCAAAAGTCGTGGTTTAGTTAGGCATCATTCTTTTTCCATGATGAACAGCTTGAACATAGGACGTGACTTCAAAACCATTAATGCTGGAGCATTAAATGAAGGACGTGTAACATGTAGAGAGCAAAAAGCCAAGTCCAAATAGACAACATTTTCAAATGCACTTTGATACTTAAGAACAGCATCACCAAAAATGGTTGCATAGAGAATGCCATCACCAGCATCCCAGACGCATGCACTTCTCTTACTGAAGCCCAGTGGCAAGGAATCTTCTGAGTACAGAGGCCAGGACTTTAGGCACAGCCTTCTTCCTGGGACGTATCTTCCCACCAAAATCCTGTGCTATTGATGCGGAGCTGGTCATGCTTACTATGCTGATAAAACCTACCTTGAAGCCAGTCACATTGGTCCTGGCACATTTGCTTTCCTTACTAATGGTTGTGTCTGTCTAAATAAATCCAGAAAGATTTCAAGAATGTTCCTAACAGCCATGCCAAAATTACTGTTTTCCTTGATATGGCATTTGAACAGTTACACTTCTCTTTATCAGGCCGCATCTTCTTCCAACTCTAAAATAGGACAGCTTTCTTCATTTCAGTCATCTGTGGACAGACAAATGTGTGAATCAGCCCCATTTTATTGTAGTCTTATTGGGCAAACTGGAAACGACTTTTAAACCTCCAAGAGCCAATTTCAGTACAGAAGCTGGACAGGTCATTTAACACAAAGGTTTTTCTGATGAGACCAGCAAGATCAGAGCAAGAAAGAATCTTGGACAATCATTTCTGGAGCTGATGATGGGATACCATTTGCTGTCTTCTGCAAAAGTAGTTGTAGAACAAGGGAATGTTCTGCCCTAATTTAAACACTTATAAATAGTTTGCCTCAAAATGAGTGGACTTAGTCTTACTTCATAGTCAAAGAAAAGAAGTCCTCAGTGATCTCTCTGTAAATTTACTGTGAAGAAACAGATATTGTAGATCTCAAAGTGACAGTTACTGTGGAAGAAATAAGAAAGCCTTGTTTTCATTCAAGTTGTACGAACAATTTATCTTCTATCAATTCATACTGTTTGGTCTGTAGTTCTTACTAAAGCTTGTAATTTGTTCCACACCTATGTGGAACATAGGTGTTTAGTCTTGTCACTTACAATGAAACCTGACTAGAAAGAAGGCCTATCTCAAAGATATGTTTACTAACAACTGTGTTAAATTTGGTGTCTATAAAATCACAAAGCACTTACGGGTCCTTCATATGGTTTGATCCTATTTTTATTATATAAACTGGGTACTGCTGCAAAAAATTATGAGGGAAAGTGGTTTTGAGTGGTGTTCAAAGATGTAAAGCCAACTTTGTAGACCCAAGATCTCCAAAGCAGGTGACTACTATATGAATGGCAACATAGTTTGTTGGAGCTGCTGCTCTGAAAATTGGTCTCTCGAGGGTGTGGACAATTTTTAGCAGATGGCAGTTTTTATTTCTTATGGCAAATGCGGTGTTGCAGAAATGTATTTTGAAATTTAATCACTAGATTCAGCCAGATAGTTTTCTACTGAAGGATTTTTCATCTGTTCACAGAAGTAACTCTTTGATACTTTATTATTCTTTACATTATCCTGTTGCAATATTAAATGTTATTAATAGTACTCACTTGAACAAAAATGTTATGGAAGAAGCCTAAATATTTGCTAATGAAAATTGACTGGGTGTATAAATATTATGGGGTTCACTGGGTGAAAGTAGGGAGTTTTGCAATATTTTGGTGTACAAATTTAAGGTGTTCTCTAAAACATAACTTTTAGATGAATGGTAACATGCAAATGTCTTTGCATCTGATTAAACCATGAGTTACTACAGGTCAGTTTTGTATTGGGAAATTGTATGGGGCAGTAGCACTGACTGGATTCCTCAGTATCTGACAAAAAAGTTATTAAAAATAATCATCCATATCCAAATTATTTTTTGAAACATACTCGCACCAATACACAATTAAAGTGCAAAAAACATGATATCTGAATGTACCGACAGCACATTTAATGGTACTGCTGTTCTAAAACCTGTAGCTTTCCTATAAAAAAAAATCTAAGCAACATAGAAGGAGGCACTCTGTAATGAAACATCAGAGATAAATCATTCTTACTGCAAACAGTATGTTTCCATGTTGTTTAATATATCTGTTTTATTGCCACTTGGTATGTTGTACTCCTTTTCAGTACAGAAAAAGGAGATCTGAAGAATAAAGATATTTTCAGTTGGATTGCAGCATGTATTGTTTCTTGCTCACCCACCCAGTTCTTCCTTTGAGGCAAACCAGGATATGTGGGAGAATGTTGTGCAGTTGGTCTCTTTCTGGTATTTCATTCAGTGTGAGCCCAGAGTTAGGACATACATCTTTTTAAAAAAGATATGGAATTGGAGCAAACAAGGGAGATCTCCCCACGTTAGGGGTGATAAGGAAGAGTGGATTTTGAACGTTCGGAGGCTGTAATTTGAAAATGTGAATTTGCTGGGTCTCTAAGACAGAAAAATTAACATGAAATAAAGTTAGAACAGTTTTAAATACTTGGAATAAAACCACTTCTCTTTCTATGAAGTGATTCGATTCCCTGATGTTTAGGAAGGCATACTGCTATTGATTAGTTTTCCAGTTATGCCTACTAGCTGTTAAGGAAAGGACTTAACGTAATATCTGGATATCTAACTTAGAAAAATGTGAAAATTATGCAGCAGGTGGTTTTAAGAAAGAAAAGATTGAAGCCAAATGTTTGCCTTACATCAGAGAAAAAAAAAAAAGCCTTACGAAGATAAAATTCCAAAGTTCTTATCTTAGAATCCACATTAAAAATATTTATGACTTGCCTTTATTTATTGGGTTTTTTAAATTCTCTTACAGTGCCCTGTTCAAGTAGAGACAGACTTTTATGGAGATCATCAAGGAAAGGGATCTTGGAAAAACAGAAGAGGAGACTGCCAGGATCTAGTCTGTTTACCTTACCCAGTGTCAACTGGAGCACGACCTAAAACTGATGTGAGTAGCTACAGCATATTTACATTATCAGACTCACAGGTTCACTAACCGTAAAATTTGCTATTTTTCATTAAAATCGTCTGTGCATTTCTTCAAAGTAATTTGTTCTGTAAATATTGCGCAACACAGAGGAGTTTGGTTTGCAAAACAGGTACAAATAAAAGTTTAGTCAGACTTTAGTCAATTAATGGGACAGCAGGGCTGTGAGATTCATCTAATCTGATTTTACACCACTAATGAAAACTTCTACGCCTGAGCTAGTCACTTGGATCACCTTTATAGTCAATGGAAAGAAACAGGCACTTCTAAAGAGTAATTCATCTCATCTGGAGGATGGATGTGATGGATTCCAGGCATCAGAGCCTCTACCACAGCTTTTTCTTCACTCATATCTGCATGATTATTCAAAGAACTTGGCTCCAAAAGCCTCCATTAACCTCTGTTACTATCCTTGTGTTTATTCTGTTCTTAAGCATACTTTCAGGTAATTTTCTGCCACGGATATGGTCCTACTAGAATCAATTCCACAAATAGCTTCAGAAACATTTTTGGATATTGTCATTGCATATACTACCCTCCATTCCTCCAACCACTAAGCCAATACGTGTTAGTAGTAATTATACATTAAGCCAATAGCTCAGCAGTTCTCTTTCTCATAATCAGATGCTTATTTCAAGTTATCTCTGCGTTTTTTATTAAAGCAAAATCCATTATATTAAAGGTATATTTAGCACTGTCATGTTCCTCTACCAAAGAATGACATGTATGCCACCATACAAATTCTGTATTTTATTTAAATGATCCTACTCCTGTGCGCTGAAATGGAAACTTAAAGGTGGTCTCCACTTGCTTAATAATTGAAAACATTATTGTCTTTCCACTAAGTTTACTGCTTTCCATTTCTGAAAAAGCACGAGTATTTGTTCTGATTTGTTGCTTGTTCTAGTTGGAATAGATGGGAGAATTCATTAGAAAGAAACTTGCCAACTTTATTTGGTTTTTACCTTGGCCAAATGTTTAGGCATGTACAAGTATCATAACTTAACTGCCTTCCCACTAGTACTATGTAAATATTTTTGAATTGAAGCTGCAGTAGTACTGTTGTTTGGCTAGCAGTGTGTGGGAGAAAAGGCAGAGAAAGTACGTTTTGCCTTTTCTTTCTATTTGAAGTCTACTTTTCTCCTTTCATTGCAAATAGGGAAATACTAGTACCGTAAAAAGCAGTTCTACAAATAGTCATCAGTACAGACCATGTGTTGTATCAATCAGTTTTGTAGTACTGTAGTTAACATCAGCGTAATGCAGAAAGTACTACTGTTGCTTAGGGCAGCAGCTGGTCTAGAAACCTACTAGAGGCACAGAATTTCTTAAGACATTAATGGGCTGGTTTTAAATGGGGCAGTTCTTTAAATTAGGAATAAAAGTTGAAACTGGATGTTTGCAAATGTCATTCAGGAGAGCAGAACACTTCACTTCCTTCAAAGTGCTGCTTTTGATGCTCTTTTTCATGAGAATTCAAATAATGCTGTGTCTAGCTCCAGGCATGCAGTCTGCAGGAGTCTCATGTCTTTCCAATACTCAGATTTTCATTGCTTATTCGTTAAGATGCAGACTTTTACATATTTTTAAAAAAGAGCATGCTGAAGTTACTTTTATTATAGTAAAGGGAATGGGTTCAAATGACAAAAGATCTAATTCCTTAAGAGTCACACCCAGGCTGCATCTATTTAATTTCCATGATCCAAGTGGTGTAATACACAACTTGGGAGTAACAGAGATAAATCAGACCTGTTGCATTTTGATGATCCAGTTTTTCTTCTCTTCTAATTTTTTGTAAGTCAGGAGGTCGAAAAAAACTTATCTGTCTCCACTCCCCAGGAACTCATATACCCAGGCATATGAAGAACCAAATACTCTATAAATTATTAAGATTAACAAATATAACAGAGAACACCACTGTTAGAAATAGCAGGGATGCTGCAATTCAAGAATAATATGCAAAGAATTAAGCAGGACACAGTTGTTCAGCTCTCAATACATGGCAGTGATGTTAGCTGCACATTTTCATGGATACCAATTAGGCCAACAGCTGAAAAGGTACAATGGAAGGTTCTTTGGCAAAGTTGTCACAGTAGCTATTCAGTTTATGTGCCTTTAAAAAATGACTTGCACTTCTTACAACAAAAGCATTTATTAAATATTTGGGGTTTTGTGAATTCCACAACATTCCTTAAGTAAAATTCTTAACATATTTTGGTGAGTTGACCTTGGCTGAGCCAGTTGCCCATCAAGCTGCTGTATCACCCCCGTTCTCAACGGAGTGGGGAAATTAGATGGAAAAAAACTTGCGGGTCAAAGTAAAGGCAGTTTAATAAAGCAAAAGCAAAGGCTGTGCCTGCAGAAGCAAAGGAAAACAAAGTATCTTTCTCTACTTCCCATCGCAGCATATGGAGTATCCCTTTGAAAAGTTTGGGTCAGCAGCCCTGTCTGTGTCCCCTCTGTAGATCTTGCCTACCCTGGCCTTTGTGGGTGGAGGGAAGAACATTGGAAAAGCAGCCTCGGGCTGCTCAGCAGTAGCCAAACCATTCACATGTTATCAACACCTTTCTGGTTACAAAGCACAGCACTCTTGAGGGATGCTATGGGGGAACTTAACGCCATCTCAGCCAGACCCAATATACTTTTTTTTTCCTTAATTAATTGCTAAATTCCATTTTTTTCTGATAAAAATGTTGTAGTCAGCTGAAGATGCTGATCCTAACATAGGTATACAGCAATTAAAATTACTTTGAACTCTTATGGTTAAATCACTTGATCTATGAATATATTTATTTGATTTAAAATTGCATTAAGGGTATCATTTTTACACAGTATTTTGCATCAGATTCATTATTTTAATTTAGTTTTCATGAGGATTACTTGAAGGCTAGGGATATGCTTGTGTATATTTTTAAAGCTCATTGAGTTATCTATGTAAGAAAGGAAAGAGCTTTTTATTCATAAAATAGCTTTGAGAAATAATTTAACAATATTTAATTATTTTCAGGTTTATGTAGACAAGATAATTTATAGGCTTTTTTTTGCATACAATACAAAGAAAAATAGAAGTTTTGGAGTAAAGTTCATTTGATGTACCTCAAAAGGTGTATGAAATCTGTATTTAGAGGAAACTAGAATTGGTTACTTTTATTGCTAGGCATTACATGGCTATTTATGTAGTTCAAACTGATAATGTCTGTTTATGTTGTAAGAAAAGCTTAGGACAAGAGCAGGAGCAGTTGGGAAATAGAGGTGACCCACCTCTGCAAGGGCAGCCGGCAGGTCCACCAGGGACAGCAACAGTGGCAGAGGCAGCTGGGCTTGGTGGTGTTTTTGCCAAAACCCCATGAGCAGAGGCTGCCAGTAAAATATATTGAGTAGCAGTTTTCTGAGCCAGCCCAATCCCTCTCCCATAATAACTGTCCCAAGCTCACACAGTGAGATTTGTCATCGAGGTCCAACTGTTGTGACAAAATAGTTGATGGCTTGCATTGATTAATTAGCACAGACATACAAAATTAATCTTACGTGTGCTACCTGACTTTTACAGGCATATTTATCATATGTAAATTGACATATTCAGTATTCTCAAAAGACATTTGTTGTTATGTTAATTTTCACATCTTCTAACTGAATTCTTTGGCAGAAACTATAATGCAAGGCAGTAGTGCTTGTCTGTGCTGTATTTCTTGTAACACTGACTGTTTGCAGGAACACAATCGCATTTCATAATAGTGCAGTCTTGCTAATCATAGGCACTAAAATTGCTGACTTACATTTCAGCGTTAGCACTCAGCCTCAGAAATGCATTGCTTTTCAAGGGCAGACTGAAATGTCCTGGCTCTTTGTCAGTAGATGTGGGATTCAAGTTGTCAAAATAAGAATCTCTATAAATGTGTAACAAGACGTGATCGGGAACTGTACCAGTAAATTATACCATGCCTATGCAAATAGAAAGATAGAGGACCTTACTTCTATGCAGTTAACTTTGTATTCAGTGGAGTGCAAAAGGGAAACAATTTATCTCTCTTTTCTTCCCTTTGCATGTTTTATACCAGCAACTGAGCTCATACTTTTAGATGTAACCTGGTTAATTTAACTGGGTGACAGTACAATTTTCTAATATGTTTTGTAGCAGTCACAGAAAAGAACGGGTGGTAGAGTACACCAGTCCCATGGATAAGAATGGCAGGCATGTGCTGAATTGAACCCTACCAGGCTGTCTGTAGTATTTTTGTTTGTGGGATTGGTCGAGCATGGTTTTTTCAGGAAAGTATGTCCAATCATACCTTATCTGTCTGCCTATCTGTCAGGGTTTTGCAATCTCTTTTTCTGGCCCTTTGCTATATTTGTTGCAACAGCATGGAAAAAAAAAAAGTGAATATGCTCTACATGTATAGTTTTATCGAAATAATTTCTCTTCTAATGTAGCTATTACTTGTTTTGTTCAATTTGGCGTCTGTTTTAGGACTTCTGTAATTTTTATTCAGGCGGGGTTTTGCCAGTTATTTTGCATGTTGATCAGATGGCACATGATTGAGATGGAGCCTTTGACTTTTACGATTGTTGTTCACAGCAAGAGGAAAGCAGAGAGATTCAAATATTACCAGAGATGTATAGTTAAAAATGTGTCCTGCCTGGGCTGACAAAGTGCTTCTGTGGCATTTTGGAGCTTGGGTAGAGTCAGACCCCTAGTCCCACTTAAGCAGTGGTGCAAAGGTCTCTCATAATACCAACCTCCGGCTCTTTGTACTCTGGAGAGCCTGTAGACTGCTCTTGCCTGTTTCCCACGCTGAGGAAGAAGGGACTTCCATCTGTAACGCACCAGAGACAGAGGCTGGCACAATGCACAGGGAGAGCATTTTTTATGCAAATGAATGGAGTAAATTGTGCATCCCATCTCTCTGACAGAGATAATCCCTCTCAAGGTACAATTTTTCTCTCATGCTTCTAATGGGAGGAGGCAGCTTTGCCCAGCTGCCACCCCCTTGTCCCGGGATGTACAGTATCAGTACTGAAATGTGATTATGCACCCCTTTGTGTAAGTGATGTGAACTTACACAAGGGAAGTACAATTTCAGAAAAATTATTTGCTGAAATTTTCTATTTTACTGCCACTCATATGGCCCTTTTTTGTAAATTCCCAGAACTGAACAGAGTGATAATGTAGTGACTTTAAGATTAATTGCTTGTTGTTAGATGGGGCCTGGTGATAATACACTGTAGGAGTAAGGTCACATGTTATTTTGAACCAGCCACATGTCGTAATTATGACCTTCTTTAAATTGGTATTACATGTTTTAAAATTTATGACTAATCATTTGATACAAAACCAAAGTGCTCAGAAAACAAAAATGCCTGAAGCTTCTTTGTTGCAAAATGTCCTAATGCAAATCTTCATATGAACCATTGAATTGGAGCTTGAGAACATTGTGGGTCCACCAGCATGCTGCAAATTCAACTGAAAATTTCCAGAGGGACTTGGTGTCTTAGAACTAAAGCTAACAAATAGGAGTTTGCATCTTGGACTGTGAATCTGGAATGAAATAGAGTTAGCACAGCCTCAGAGAGGAACTGGAGCAACCTACAGTCTGAGAGACCTCAAGAGAATTTCTAGGCTGTTCCCCTTTACCAAGTCAGAATCACCTATACCTACATCACCTGACAAAAGTTTGTCTGACTTCTTTTTTAAGACCCCTACTGACAGACTACAGAGCCTGTTCAGATTATTTGTTTCAGTACCCCACTTATCATTAGGAAGTTTTACTTTGCTTCCTTGCTGTAAAATGTCTTGTGTTCATCATCAGTGTGCAGAATAAGTTATGTTCTTGTTCTTGCCCTTCTGCCTGCCCTTCTACAGGTCAGTCTGGTTCATCTAGCTTTTTTATATAGGTCCTGGTTTCCAGATTCCTTAGTCCATCTAGTGTCTCAACCTGCACACTAAATACTAATTGAAGCATGTTCAGAGCTAGTTACATGTCTCACAGCTTCTTCTGGAAAAAAAGTACCACAATCAGATTTAGCAGTTGAGGCTGTAGCAGAATCTGGGTTTTTTGTAATACCCATGGATTGGTAAATTGCACAGACACTGAAGAGAATGGTGGTGTGCCATATTCCATGTTCACTTTCATCTTCTCTGAGATTGTGGTTACAAAAGTCAAAGTTCTATTAATGGTATTAATTCCAGTAGCCTGCATATCCTTACTCTTAGAATATCCTATGAGTTGTGTTGCAGTTTTTTTGTGTGTAAATTGACTAAAATTAATCCGTGGTTGTGCCTACACTGCAAAGGATCTCTGTACAGATAAATACAAAATTCATCAAAATACAGTTCCTGCAAGACTGGTTCCCAGGAGACTTGCAGCCTGATTCAGGTGAAAAGGGAATCCTATTCTCTTCTAACTTCTCGGGCTGAATGCCTTCTCACTCCCGTCGCTAACTCCAGCACAGCAGGTGGCTCTGTTGATGGAAGGCACGTGGTACTCGGGAGAAGGGACAGAGGAGGGTGGGATGCGGTAAGTGTGACAGAGATGATGGGAGGAACGGCCGCGGCAGGAAGGCTGGCAGGACCTCAGCAGGTGGCACTCTTCCCTCTATATCAGCGTGGGGAGGGAGCCGCTCCCAGCAGCGCACAGCATCACTCTGCTGACACACCAGCCCAGGATGCAGGGCGAAATCCAAAGCCTTGACCTCTTCAGATCGCTGGGGGTTTTTTATGGAGTTGTCCTTGATTCATGTATAAAAATAGTTTACTAAAGGTTTTTGAAATTTCAGCTCAGATCATCTGCCTAATGAGATGTCTATCTATAGCCATGGCTCTGTAAATTATTCTTTGCTCCTTGCTCAAGCAGTGCAATTCTAACATAATTGTTCTTTGATGTCAGACATCACTGTCTTTCTAGACTAATGGCCTGTACAGTCGGACCATTTTGAGATGCAAATCCTCATAGTCTTACAGACTATTTTCTGTGTTGCACTGACAGTAAGTCAATCTTTTTGCAGGGTGAATTTAGTGAGATCTTAAACAACTAGCATAAACTCAAAGTCTAATACTGTATGATTATAACCCATCTTTTTAATGAACCTTTTTAAACAGAGAACCTAGTTTGGGTGATTAAGGATATCTCGTTCACCCCAGCCCTAGACTTTGTGGCAATATAAAGAAAAGAAAAAGCAGTTTTGGCAATAGTTATAATGAGTTTTAATCCCCAAGCTGTACCCGTACCAAAGCCTTAAGGATTTTTTGCCTGCTTTCTTTGAGTGTTGTTTTCTGAAGGCATATCTGGAACTTCACCAAATACTTGCATTTGAGTCATTGTGTCACAGCAGGAATTCAGCCCAGGGTTGAGATTGTCTGCCTCTGGGTTGACAGAGGCTTGCACAGTTGTTGACTTCTCTTAATTGAGGAGCCTCCTTTTGTCATAGTTTCTTCAGGAGTTTTTGGATGACAGGTAGGTAGCTCTGAGTCAGTTTATTGACATGTCTCTCCACAGAGTATTTTCTTTTATTACAGTCTATCAGAAGAGCGACCTTTTCTGCTGACCACTAGTTTTTTATATACACCTCTTTGAGAGTGCTCCTTAGGACATTTAGCTTGAATATACTTGTCATGCTCTACTGGGTGGCCTGTTCTTTTGTACTGCGAGAGGCTGATTTAGGTGCCAAACTGTCCAGCTGTGTATGCCTCTGCAATGTGGAGTTCCAGCTGCTGTGAACTGATTGAAGTCTTACCAGCAAGAATAGCTTGTGCCTCTTGGGAAATCAGAATGTTTTTCTGCTCCCCAAAGTCCTAGCTAGTCCATACCTGTGGCTCCCTTCCTCTTGGCTGGGATTTGTGTCACACACTTATTGTCCAGCAGCCTCCTGCAATGCCATTCACTTAGGATGTGGCAAAGCAGAATGTGGTGGGTTTTGTTGATTGTCTCACACACAGTACATTTGGACAGTGAATCTTTCTTCTGTTATAGCTTCTTTGGAAGTGTGTGGCCAAGTTCCCCACTCAGTCACTGCATATGGGACCAGATTGATCTTTAATGGAGAGTCTTCCAAGGTGGTTGCAGAAGAACAAACTCAACATTTTCCAGACTGGCTGGGGTGGTGGTGTCCCAGGAGTGTACATCCCTCGTTTGGGTGGGCTCCTTGGGTAGTGGTCTCAGAGGAAGTAATTCTGCTTTATTCACAGCAGCTGTAAACCTGATGTGATCACCTGGTGTGATCTTATGTAGAATTATCCATAATATCCATTAAATATCCATAATTCCCAGATTCTTTGAGATACAGCGCAGAGTGGCTGAAGTTCAAGATTAATTTTCCTCACCGTATCTGACGTTCACAAGGTTCAGTGACAGAGATGAATTTCAAGGCTTAATGCATGATCTCACACTGAACTAAAAACCTGGAGTAAGGACTAGAGGAGGTCAAGATTCCCCTGATAATAAATTCCTCTGGGCCAGTCTTGATATCAAACCACATTGATCAGACGTGCATGTGCATGGTAGACATGCTTATATCAAAAAATCCTGTGGTAGATTCAACCCCTGCTTGCACAGAAGAATTGTTACTGTGAGGTTCTTTCACTTAGCAATGCTAACAACCGGACAGTGAGTTTAGTTGGCTGGCAGCAACTATGAATATGGCTTTCATCAAACTGGAAGAGGTTTTTCCCCCCAAAGACATTTAATAATCTAAGATACTAAAAATTACATTAAAAAGGTCCCCCAAGCTCTTAAATGAGTTACTGGCATCAGTCATTCTCCAGCTCTGAAGACATCAAGGTCATTATGTAGGAACAAAAATTATGTACCATATGGCACACCTAAAATATTCAGCAACTCAAAGAGAGTGGTTGCTGAAAGCAAATTTTACAGCAAACCAAGCTATACATTTTCTATAACTTAGAAAAAATATCATGTAACAAATAAGAGAACAAAACACTGAAATGTATATACTGTCCTGCCTCTTGAATGTAGGTTTATCAGTGACTGATTATATTCTTTTCCTTGTACAAAAGTATTCATCAGACCTTTTCAACTATAAACTCTAATGATGATTAGCATTTTAGTGTGGGAACCTGAAGGTATTCTGTAGACATGACTGACTTCATTCCCAGCCTTTCCTGATAGGCATTTCTGTAATTATACATTTCATCTGTTTCTGAAATATTTGCTTTCTGTGTCAGGAGAAAGATGGCCACATGCAAGAGTTGAATTTTAATATTTGTGTTTTCAGACCCAAGAAGGATGCCTGATGGTCTTCACTATCTTTGCAGCTGGAAGGCAGAATGTCAGAATGCAAATGATTGCCCAGCATCCTTCATGAAGTCTCTCACAGTCCTCAAAGGATCAACCAGATCTTTTGTTCTTCAGTCCTGCACTATCATTTACAACATTGTCTTCCCTGATGTGCAGGACTCTGTTATATATTCCCATCAGCACTTGCTTTATTTCTTCCTACCTAGCCCAGAATATTAAAAATACCATTATTTGCAATACTATTTGTTTCTTCAAACGTACTATAGTAAGGCATATCTTGTACCTTGATGTCTGAGGCATTCAAGGTACTGTGATAGATGTCCCAGTAAAATAAGTATAGTTGTACTTTTTATTGACTCAGCATCCCAATAACATGGTTGACAGCCAGTAGCATCCTGGTCTATACCCTGCTCTGTCTGCAAAGGCTGCATTTGCAAAGCAAGGACTCTGACAACTAAGAAGACTCTTCACTCAGCTGGAGCACACGGCTGAGACTTAAAGGTAGCGGTTTCCCCCAGTTTGACTGGCAGGTATTTGTGGTAGACATCCCAACACAGCAGGTCCTGGGAAATCCTGATCTCTAGTGTCTATCATCTGGCAGTTCTCATGCAGTTGGATCAGCAGTTAATTGTTAATTTGCTGGAATGGCCTGTTCTTTCTCTTTTTGGTTGTTTTTTTTTTTTTTTGGGAGGGGCGGTCTTTGTGTTGTTATTTTCATTCTCCAGAGTGCAAGCCTAAATAAGGCTGCTGGGACCCACACATTTAGTTGCACAGATCAACCATCTGCTTTGCATGCTATACCATCGTTTCTTGTTATACACTTCTTATGGGAATATTTATTCTGTGAATGACTAGCTGTTTGCTCTTAATATGCTTCCATCTGCATATAAATTTGTTAAACCACTCCCCTTAGGCATATGAAAGTTTGGCTTTCCCTTTAAGGTGGCTATAACTATACAATTAGATTTGCCATATCATCATCAGGATGTTCAGCTCCCACATCCACTGCAGGATGCATGTAGGGAATATGGGCTGGGAAAAACTATTCGCACAACTCCTGTGTGCGAAAACATTTGTTTCAGAGTGACAGCCATTAGAAATGGAAACTGTATAGGAATTTTAGAGGTCTTAGAGGTAACAATATGTTGAAAATAACTGGGAATGAGCCATAGACATTATCTAGATATAAATAAGGGCAGTGGATTGCTAGGAATGATAAAACATCCCTGCCAGATGATGTGTGACACATAATCTGCAGATTTCCCTTCACTGAAGCTCCCAGGAGGCTTTGATAGGAGCTATGTGACGAGAAGATCCCTCATGGGCCTTCGTTCTGGGAGGATCCAGAAGAAAACTGAGTTGCAGCTAAGGGAGGGAAACACAGGTTCTGATTATTTCTGAATTATTTAAACTTTTCAGAGTTGTGTGGCTTGTGCCCAGTGCATACAGAAGAGGGAAAAGCAACCAAAGAAAAGATGGCTTGGAATTTAGGGCTTTGTTTGCTTGCTATCTGCTGGTTTTGTTTTGTTTTCCTTGAAGAAAATGACTCAGAATAATATATTTTCTCACTAATTCTGCTCCTGTTAAATTCTAACCGAATCCTAAAAGACAGGTCCAGATCCCTTAGCAGTGTCCATCTTAGCATTTAGCACAGTACCACTTTTCTTGACTAGACTGAAATTCCAGAAATCATGTGCTTTGAAAATTAATTATTCTCACTCTCATGCTAATCAATATTGGTAGCATTTTATCTTAAAAAAACTTTATTCTAGGAGCATGAGTGTTTTAAGTGCTTGCCAGAGACTCAGCTATCCCTGGGGAAATGATGTGTTCAGGCATATCTCACTTTAAATAATTTTTAAAATAAACATTGCATTTTTGTCTTTGCATATGAGTTATGACCCTAATAACTTCGGTTCTGAGTTTCCTTTCTCAGCATTTCCTCTCCCCAGACTTCTCCTGATGATAATGCTGCACAGTGTGGGAATGAGCCTAGGCTGCCTTTTATTCCTATGTTTTTATCTGACATTTTGCCAGTGTCATGTTGTGCTGCTTTTCATATTGAAAAATAATGCCCTGAATCTCATATTGTGAAAGTCAAACCGACTCCTCAGCAAGGTATATAGTAGATCAAAGTCTCTGTTACGGGGATAGATACAGTTAGGGCATGTAGGCAGTTCTGGCACACATAGGGAAAGCATAAGGCACAGTGGCTTACTGGAGGCAGTTCAGTCCTTGGTTGTCCTTCAACACAATGAGCTACAGCAGGATTTGGCACAAAATTTCAAGAGCTTTGAAGAAAGCAGCAAGATGGCTGTGGTGAAGACATCTATTTTCGCTTTAGCCCACCTTATCCAAGGAACTCTGGATGAACTTTGTATATAGAAACTCAAAAGACTGACCAGGGATTTTTAGGCATAATGGCTTTTATTGCTGAAGATTGTCTTGTTTTTTTTTTCTTTTTTTTCTTTGTACCTCCCAAGAAGGTGTTGATTAGAGTTGTGGCTTGTTTTTTCTGTTTGATTCGTGGCTTTTGAGTGAGTATCTTGATCTTATATGACATACTATCATTAACTGGTTCTCTAAAGCCTCTCTGCAAGTGTTTTGCAAATCACTGCTACCTTATATGTTGGGACCAATAATTTAAGATATAAGCTTACAACTTAAAATTGCTTTGCACATAATGGGAATGCAGGAAAAATTGTGGCTATTTGAATATTTGAGAACACTGTTGTGAACACAGTTTAAGAAGACACTGTGCAAATGAAAGCTTTAGTTCTAGTCCTGCAGATCTGGGGATACATTTGTTCCCATGGAGCTTAACAAGCATCCTTCTATGTGAGTTTCTTCAAGGCCTCAGAGCACAGTGCCTGGGGGAAAGCTCAGCAGCATCAGAAACCCCTAGATTATAGATTCCAAACTTTTAGATAATCGATCCCTCACTGGAGTGTATAGATAATATATTTTGTCTTGTTTCATATCTTCACAAAAATATTTCTCTGGTCTACTGTATCTCTTCTTTATAATCTTTCTTGTTCCATGATTGCCATCATATCCAACCTGCATCCTTACTTCTCTGTTGCCAGCTTTGCTGGCAGATCCAGAACTGAGGGTGAGCCTACAAATCTGACTTTATTTGTCTAACATTGCCCAGAGCCATTGGGGTGTCTGCCCCACACTCTCACGTGATTATGATGTAGGAATACATAACACAGACATCCAAGTTGGCTTCACAAGGATCTGTAGGGATCTGACAGAGCTTGTTCATTCCCTCTCTGTGCTTCATCTATGACATGCTCATGAGTCACCACTGAGATCCACTTAATCTCTCAGAAAATACAGAACAAGAGTCCTTCACGTTTTAACTCCAATGGAAATTATTTCATAAATATGGGGTCAGTTTATTCACAGTGGAAAATACTTTACTTTTGTTTAGTTAATGTGCTGCTTCCGAGAAATTGGAAATAATTGCAGAACAATCAGAATTTGCTGGCGGATGAAAAAGCTAATTTGTGTGAAAATCAAGAGCAAAAATATTGTTTAAGTAGGCTGTATTTTCTTTGGATACATGTACCTCAGCCTAAGAATTTCATTTATAACACTTGATATAAATAGTGTGATAACACTTCACAGAACCTCCACTTATCAGGGGAATTCCAACTTCTAGAAGAGAAACTGAAGCATACTGGTTGTCATGCCATCCTTGTAAATATTTTATGTTGGCTTAAGACTCAAGGGCAGATGTCTATTTTTATTTAGTGTTTGTGAAGAACTATGAACCTAAAAAGCTTTTGGAATAAAACATTTAGTAGTAGCAAAGTCAGTTCAAAGCTGCCTCTGGAAACAGAAATTGCAGTGCAGCTTTTTTGTTTGTTTTCATATTATATTTAATGTTTGCTGTACTTTTCTGGCAAACATGTCTGTAATAAATAGTTGTTCCAAATAACAACATACATTCAACAGCGTAACTTGGAACTCAGTACTCAGAAAGTGTAACCTTCCTTTTCTCTTAAAGCAACTGCTTTGCATTGACATCTTTAGCAGCAACTTGCTATTTTTACTCTTTTTTTTTTTAACTGTTACATCTTACCATTGCCCATCTGCCAAAATAATAAAACTCATAGACTGGCAGAGGCAGCTCAGTACTAGTGTGTATCCTGTTTTTTTTGATGTCCCAACAAACTTTCCCGGATATCTACTGGTTTTTCAAAGAAATTACATAAAGCTTCTATTTGGATCATAATCTGAGGTTCCTAAAACCATAAAAAATGTGTCATGTGCTCACGATTAAAATGAGAAAGTTTAAGAGCTAAAGACTATTACTGTGCAGATTAGCAGTGTAAATGTTGAGCTGCCTGAGCCACAAGGCCTGCTAGCACAGGCTTCACATCTGCATCTGTGTGTTTGCAAACAGGGCAGAGGGATTCAGTCATTCAGACACTTATAAAAATGTAGCCAACAGTAATATTTATATTAAAATTCAGATTGCCGTAACTTCATGCTCTCCTGTGTTTCCCTGGCAGATTCTCACGAACCAAGCACAACACCAGTATCCATGGCCATACCTACTTGTTGGCTTCTGCCTGCGTGAGCGCAAGGCTTGACTCGGGGCTGCTGCAAGAGGCAGGCGTGTGACATCACTACTAATTAAGTTTGAATGCAGAGCTATGTTTGAGAGCCAAAGGAAGTGCAGGAAGGAAGCTGAGTGTCAGTGAGTCATGTCAGATGAATGCACGGTGAGCAGTTATTGATAACATACAGCCAAACCACAATGTTGATTTTGGAAGATTTGGCATGGGAACCAAAAGCAGCATCCTGACCTCAGTTGCGATTTGTTTGTATTTAGATTTCCAATAATGCTGTTTCAGTTTATTTGGAAGAATTGTTTCTTTTCAGATACTCTGTCTTTATTTATCTCACAGTTCTTGCTAGAATAAGGACCCTCAGGGACTGGAACGTTTAATCTGTGTGAACAAGGCATCGGCATTTTTCTGAGGACTGTCTCCCATTTTCTGTGTGAAGGAAAAATGTCTCTTTAGTGGCAAGCACCCTGCCTTGTAATTTCCGTTGTGTGAGCTTGGACATCTGTGTGATTATCCTCTGGGAACACTTGCAGCTTGACACACATGCATCTAGTCTAGCTATTTTTAATCACTGCTTTTCAAGTGTCTGTAGTGAGTTTGGTGACATGAATGGGAATAGTGTTTTCCAGATTCGAGTCCTTTGGTATTTGCTTTTTGTAGTCCCTCAACCCTGCTGAAATCTCAAAGTATCATAAAGGTTAATCACTTCCAACTGTTCAGGAAACTTCATTATAAGGCTTGAAAATATTACAGTGCCCACAGAATTCAAATGTAAAACTGCGTTCGAAGAAATAAGAAATATCAAATTTCTGTGTCAAGTACCATAGTTATATAAGAACATGACATACTGGAAACCAGGTAGTCTTCAAAATTTTAAAAGTTATTTTCAAATTAAAATATGATTGTATGTGTGTTTTGACCTAATTTATAGGTAAGATGATAGTTCTGTACCAGCAACAGTTACTATGATAGTGGTTCATCTTGGTGGAGAGTTTTTTCATTTCAGTCTCTGGGACAAAATTGATCCCATGTAACAATCTTTTTCTTACTTATCCCACTTTGTCACTGCTCCAGAGACTATACTTTTACTGTACTGCATGTCCCTCTGCCAGTGTGTGAAGTAGTTGTAAAACAAGACCTGAAGAGTAATGATCCATTTCATGTCTCAGCATTCTACCTGACTCCTATTTCAATAAGTAAAAGACACTTGAAAAAGCATAGCACACTATTTGGACTTCTGAAACTGTATTTTAAGTGAGGTTACAAATGTAAAATTTGATGAAAAAATTCTCATTGTATTGATCAAGTCTGAAGAGAACCTTGTATTACAAGTTATAAACTGGTTATTTGAAAGTTAATAGAGTAAGAGAGGGAAAAAATGGGTCTAAGGGATTCCTGTAAACTATATACTTAATTTTCTTGGCCACAGTTTAGGATCAGGTAGATCTATGTCATTTCTGAGAGATGTTTGTGTACTCTATTTTTGAAGACCTCTGATGATGGAGACACCACAATCTCTCTGTTCTTCGCTCTATTTTAACATTAGAAAGTTCATTCTTTAAAGTGTAGCCTGAAGTTTTCTTGTGCATTGAATTCATTTCCTCTTGGCCTCCCCAGATGTGGAAAGAAGATTTTTCCTTTCTCTTTATGGCATGTCTGAAAACTGCTCTCAGGTTTCAGCCCAATCTTTTCTAGATTAACTCTCCTTGTTCCATCAAATTTTCCTTTGCACTTAATATTTTCTAGATCCATGATAATTTTTTGTTTGTCTGGTCTATGCTCTTTTTTGCATGCGTGATCCAACACTGAATGCTTCAAGTGAATGCAGTTCAACAGGAATCACACTCAAGTTCATGACACAGGGACTTTACTCACAAAAGTAATCCCTTTGGATTCACAGAGCTAACGAACTGAATGCTGCTCTGTAAGAAAGAAGTGCAGTCCTGCCACTCAGATCTACCAAACTTTACTGCAGGGATCATTTTCCTCATCCATCACTTCAGTCGTATTCTTTTTGCACTCCTCAAGCCATGACATTGTCTTTTGCTGTATTAAATGTAAGGTCTTTATTTTCACTTGCAAATTCCTTAATAGTCTCTTCCTTTCTTACCATGTTCACTTCTTAGCGTACTCTCTCACCTTCCATCTCTCCATTCTCAAATTCCTAGATTTAGGAAAGTTCCTTTGTGATTTCTGTTACTTGGGGCCTCATGCTTAAGGAAACTTCTTTGTAAACAGCCACGGCTCAGCAAGAGTCTTCCTCTAAAATCTTCTGAAAATTCTGTTTCTGAAAAACTTGTTGGGAGCTGGACAATTTGTGGACCACACAGGGTAATGCACCAACCCAGCACAGCTGTATTGCTTCTTTGTTCTCTCCAGTCTACAATGCTGTTGCTGTTGTCTCGTCTCTCTTTTACCCTTACAAGGAAACCTTTTTGGAGTATAGGACATAATTTATGTGTCAAATGGTAAGTACTTCACACAACAGGTTTGTCTATAGTTAATATGATAAACCTGACAACAATACTGGTAAATGTGCTGGAGAGATATGGCCCTATGCAGAGCCTGCTGTTCCTTGTGCAAGGAGCCAAGTGTTTTAGAGACAACTCTTATATACTCATGTATGTTTTTCCAGCCCATAGAATTATACTTTAATAGTATTTCCATGGGAGAGCAAGGTGAGCCAAGGATCGGTCATTACAGAGCTTTTTCCATGTAATTGAGTGGTTCAAGAAAACATCATGAAAGAGTATCTTGGCAAAAGACGTAGATGTGAAGAACAGCTGGTAATCCCATGAAGATCCAGCTCATCTATAAATTAACACATGCTACTGGGGATACTGGCAGTTTGTATTGGAAGTGAAATGGTTGAGAAGAGATTTTGGCACTCAATCAGCAAAAGATATGACATTCATAAAAACTGAACTATATATATGACACAGTACAACAGTTACTTGGTTATGGATATATTTATATTAAAGAGAAATTCATCACCTATATCTGATATCTGTGTGTGTATGTGTGTAAAAATGGAATTCCATTCCATTGGGAAAGAGAGAAAATTTCCTTCATTAACTTATCAGAAGACCATAGGTTCTTCCAATAGAGCTCAATACAACATTTTTTTCAATTTTGTTCTTCATTGAACAAATGGTTTTCTAACAGCCTTCCTCCTTCACTTCTTCATTTTAAAGCATAATGAAAACAAGATGCAGCAAACTGTAACTGGGGCTAGGATCAGAAGAACAGTTTTAGAAGAGTAACAGCTGAATACATAGCTTAACAGTTACATAACTGGGAGGAAGGCCAGAAGATATAAATGCTTCTCATTTATCTATGCATATGTACATATGCACATAGACAAAAAGAAAGAATGCTTGCTAAGCATGCATTGATGCCATAAATATGTGTGTGGGTAAATAAATAAGAAAATCAGACATCCAGAAAACTAAACTTGCTTTATGGAGTTAAATTTAATGTAGATTTGTTGGTGGCAGACTATCGAGTTTGCTATGTGCATATGGGAGGATTGATGCTACCTGTTTTGCTGATATATGGTACAAAACACCTGTGTATATATTTTTATCCAGGGACTCCCAAACAGCAATAAGGTAGCTGTATGTATGTATTAGTGAACCCTTTCAAATTAATACCCATCTCTGTATTCCCTGGCTTGCTTCTTCCTAGTGTATGCACCCTTCCACAGAGAAGCCCTGACCCTCACTACCTATTTGCTGCAGATCCCGTCTCTTCAGGTTAGGAAACCTAATTTCAGCACCAAATTAGGGTTTAGTTCTATCATTCTTATTTTTATGTAGCACTACCAAAATCAGAGTTTTCTTCTCTGTATTTTGTATGTCACTTCTCTTCAGGTCTGGTCTTCTTCATTACTTCTTCTCCCAGGTAACAAGTGACAAGAGAAAATGGCTTCAAGTTGTGCCAGTGGAGGTTTAGATTAGGTATTCAGAAAAATATTTTCACAGAAAGGGTTGTAAAGCATTGGAACAGACTGCCCAGGATAGTGGTGGAATAACCATCTCTGGACATGTTCAAAAAATGGGTAGATATGAGACTTGAGGACATGGTTTAATGGTAAATGTGCTGGTGGTGCTGGGTTGATGTTTGGATGTGATCTTAAAGATCTTTTCCAAACTTAATGATTCTGTGATGCTATGTTTTACGTTATCTTTTTTTCTGTTGATGATTGTGCATTATCTTAGATGTATTTGTCTTATTATGAGAAAAACACAGTTTTGATTATTAGTTTTTGGTCTTTCTGTCCTTAGTTTCATGCAGTTAAATTTTGCAGTATTTTTATGTTTAACATTTTTTACTGTAAAACCTCTCCAAATGTTCTATCTTTGTACCTGGGCGGGGGAGGGGGGAAAGGAGCAGCAGAGGGAGAACTGCAATTTTCTTCTAAGTAGATATTTTTTACCTTCTCCAAATTCCAGGCTATAACTGTAGATACAGGCTGAATTGTGGTCCAGGTTGTGGCTGATTCCTTCATGGTCAAAGGCAAAGACGCTTCTGATTGCAGACTTGCACCCCAGTTTTCAACCTGTAGCCTTGGGAAGAAGCGAAAGGACAGCCATGGCTTTACCTTTTCTCTCATTTGAATATCTCATAGCATTTCTAGCAAAGGCAAACCATTCTGTACTTGAGAGGAGTATCATCTATCACTACATCTGCTATTCAGTTCAAATAGCCTGAGGCCTTTCTAGAGTTACTGGACTCATTCTATGAAAGCCCTCCTGAGGTCTTTTGGTACAGCATCCCAGATCAAATTGATATGCTGCATCTGCCTGCTCTGACCTATAGAGTGATGCCGGTGGATAGGACTATTTCTGTTAGTTCATTTGCTTTAGCAAACACTGGCTTAAATGCAGCTTCTGCTGTGTGTAATGGCAGATGCTGCCAAGCGCAACTCACATTTTCTCTTTGTTCCCCATACAGCAGTCTCTCCAGTTGCTGTTGCAACTTTTCAGCATGAGGAGCAAACTTATTTCTTAATAAATAAACTAACAAATTGGCAAGAGCCCCAGACATGTAGATGTTTTGGATAAAAGGCCATGTTCATTAGCATTTCTCCAGCAGAGAATAGCAAATTCCCAAACCATACTGTCTGGGACAGGATTCATACCCTATGAAACTATATGGCTCTGAAGAGGATGCAAGGACAAAAAGCTTCTCTTTCACATTTTCCTTTCTGGCTGTCCTGGATAAGTGTCATACCATAACACAATATTTGAATGCTTTCTCTTTTTAGAAAGAAAGACTACAATGATGAAATGGTCTATGGTATTTAGTTTATCAAACAAATTTTTTGTAGTATAGGATGTACACTCTTGTCTGTCTGAGAAGCTGATAGAGCTACCATGGAGGCACAAACTGTCCACATCTTTTTACTACATTTGCAGTCTCCAGCTTAGCCTCTTTGAAGCTGCTCTAGAGAGATGAAGAATCCCTTTCTTTGTCACGTCTTTCTTCCCCCTCCCCTTTTTCTGGAGGAGCCAAGCTGTTCTCTTCTGCTCATCTTGTGTAGTACTGCCCAAAAGGGATAGAACTCCTATAATTTCAGAAATATAAGAGGTGGAAGTCTTGTCTAGTCACCAACAAGGAAGAGGGAGGGAGATTCTGTTAGGTCCTTCATTTTCATCCAGAGCCCTCATACAGTTCTTCTTTAGGTTTCAGAACCCACCACAACAGCCTTCAGGGAAGATCATTGTTGTCTGCTTGGAGGAAATGTGAATGTAACTGTGTAGCGAAATGCCCTTCAAAGTACCTGCTGTGCTCTTCTTTACCCAGTAGTGGTAAAAATGACACTAATACATGTGTTTGAAAGCTGAATACAGCCACAACTATTTAGTTTGCCACCATCAGATTATCTGATGTGAGTTCTGAAAATGCAAGTAGGTGAGCTAAACTCTTTCACAGTTGCTGGAGACTGGTGAAAAACCTACAAAGGCATCCTGATTTTGCTTTGGATCCATGAGAAATAACAGGGAATACCAGCTCTTCTACTCCAGAGCCAGTCTGTTTCCAGGCTTTCTGTTCCTTTGGTTTTCATTGGGCCACCTTGCATTGCAAATCTGCTTCTTAGAGGCTCAGAAAGCCAAAGCAAGATGGTATAAATGAGATTAAGGTAGCCTAGCAGGTTCCCATAAAATTCAGTTTGGCAACTGCACCCAAACTGTTTCACTCTGCATCTTATCTGCCAAGCATGGGAAGGGGCTGGGAAGAAAGTTTCATCAGGGCTGGAATTTGATTTCTGAGTGGGGCCCATAAACCTAAAAGCAGTTCACTTAAAGAATCTTTGTGTCATATTTTTTTATTTTTTCTTTCCAGTTAAGTCTGCTTACATAAACTCTTCTTTGTCCTGTATTCAATCCTCATTAAAGCTCTGTTAGATTTTTACTTACACTTTACTCATACCAAAAAATAAAACAGGTTTTGGGGACGTAGGTTTGAGGAAGAGAGCAGTAATTTAGGATCTCTTCCAATTTCAGTCTCTAGCTTGGGTTCCTCATTGCTCATCCCAGCATGCAGAGCCCTCATGAGCTGAGAGCAGTCGTGGTCTGAGTCCCAGCCACTCCTGAACTGATCCGAGAGCAGTCGTGGTCTGAGTCCCAGCCACTCCTGAACTGATCCGAGAGCAGTTGCAGGAATTGACTTGCAGGTTGGCCTGCTACTAGGTTGTGAGCAATGTTATAAGAAGTTGGCAGGTTTGTCTGTTTCTGCAGTGAGTTTTGGCTCCATTTCCATCTCTGAGAAATTTTAAATATTCTTTTTCAAAAGTTGGCATTGCTGATACCAGAACAGAGTACTTTTTGTAGCACTTGATTTGATTTCTGTACTTAAGGTTGTTTTCTTTCCTCTCAAACAACTGTACTCACCTACTGATAAAATTCCTTTTCCACAGTCTTTGATTAATAAGTAACACGGACTGTACTGGCCTGGGGGGAAGGGATTCAGAGCAAAGTGCTGCATTTTAATATCAAGTAAAATGAATTTATTTGCACAAAATTATGTGAAAAGAATACAGTTCCAAGAAACCATATTCTTGAAATATACTCTTCTGCTTCTATTAGTTTGATCTGCAGCCTTGCTAATTCTAATTTCATATAGGCTTAAGGTGACCTGTTTCTCAAAGTACAGATACCCATCCTGCATACGGCACCATTTGAATGCAAAGATTCAAGCCTGGTGATGATGATTCAGTAATGTACTCTTACAGGTTTTCTCATCAGCAGCAAAAACATGACATTATTTAGTTGGCTTCAAAGAGAAACCATGTGAAGCAAAATGTATAGAAATTACAGAGATGTTGCAAAGAAAAAAGAAATTAATTAAAATGAACAAAAAAAGTAGGTCAAATTTTGGCCTAACTTCGTTCAAGTTGCTCCTTTTAAATACGAAGCACAGAGAAAATAGGCAGATGGGAGTACAGAAAGGGAAATAAACCAAAGTGATTAGCCTGGTGACCTTCCCTTATTTCTGGTGGATTTTGTATGTATGTGCACTGTGCCATTGTTTCTGATGAATAAAATTAACATATTCAATTTATATCCTAAGAGAAGCCTAAGTTCAGTAACTTGCTCAGTACTGCAATTCCAGTTTAAGGTGCAAGTTTTAAAGTTGGAAATTATTTGTGGTGCTTATTTTTCATATTTTGCATATTTATGTGCTCAGATTGAAGACACCCAAAAAGGAGAAGAATAGTTTCATAAAATAGCATTAGGACTAATTAAGAAAAGAAAATAGCTCAGAACAATGGCATTCTCCTAGGGTTTTGTTCATATGCCATTTTTAAACAATTGAACGTTGAGTCACTCAGTAACAGATTAGCTTATTCATCAGCTTTCTAAGAGCTAAATTTCAATGGATTTCTTCCCTTTCTTACATTCTTTCAAATGATTTATATAAAGGAAGGTTTTCACTATGTTGGTAAGGGTTTCCCAAGAACTTTCCAACTAATGCTTAGTTAAACAAATTGAGTAGAAATTTATACTGTAATTAGTTTGATGAGCGGATTGTGTTGCACAGCCCATGTTATCCAGAGTTTTCTACTAAGGAAAGTAAAGAAATGAAAAATGAATGCAAAGAAAATTAAGGTACTTCACTCATGGTTGTTATTTATTACTTTAAAACATAATTATAATCAATGATAACTTTAAAGTACCTTGTAGTGTTCGATTTAACTCTTCTTGAATGTTTGCTAGACATTTTGGGGGGGCTTGTTATTTGGATGAGATCCACAGTGTCTTTTTTCAGGGTGGCCAGAAACAGAAATTTCAAAGAGCATCAATACTTGGATCGCTTGGTGAGTGGACTTACATGGAATACGCTGCCAACAATATGGAACTCATCCTCCAACTAAGAGACTTGGCTCCCACATGAAAATAGGTTTATTCAAGTAATTTCATTTCCAAAATGCCATGGCTTGAAAAATAGGATATTTCTGATATCCAAAAAGGTATCTGAGTGTCTTTTGCCTATTTGCTAAACTCTAGCTCTCAAAACCTCCTGTATAAATGTATGCCATAGTATAATTTCCTGTTTCCTGAAAAATCTGTTTCCAATTCCCATTTTTAAAATTCATGGCTTTGGATGTCTGTGGTCTCAGGTTAAAAATTAAGGCAGAAGCCTTCATATACCTTTTATATGTATGCACATTTGAACCTTCTATGCTATAGTTTCCTCCTAGGAGCTGCTACTTCTTTGTTTTCATGCTCTCTCCATAGTTTTTAACAACTCTGAGTGGTTGCTCTGTGAATCCTCTTGAAGTTTGTGATTCTGCTTTTGGTAGATGATCAATGTTTCCATGATATCCTATGTGACACTGCACACTAATGCACAGAAAGACATCACCATGTTACCAGTGTCATTCTCCTTTCTGCTCTGTGTGTATCGTAACACCTCATCATGTTTTTTTGGCTAGGCCAAGTCAGAGAGTGGAGTATCACTGAGCTGTCATGGCGACACACTGCTCCATTTATTTAGGAAATAAACAGACTCTCTTCTTTCTGTACCTATACCAGCTGCAAATGCTCCCATATCCTCCTACACTTCACTACCTGCCAGCTCCTACTTCCCCAGGTCTCATTTTCAAGCTGCTCATTTAAGATGAAATGGTTTCAGTGGTAGGTCTTGAGAAACTTGCTGCCTTTTCAGTGGAAGATGTGATGGAGTACCCCAGCAAGAGACTGGGGAGACAAAGGGAGGAAGGGAGGAAGTAGTGGTACGTAGGAGGAGGGCAGGGTCTCAGGGGAATAGTATCTGAGTAGCAGGGACCAGTGACCTGAAGGTGGCATATCACAACAGCAGAGAATGCCTGTCAGGATATTAAGGCCATTAACCAACCTGCAATACATTATTTTGCACGACAGCACATCACCTCTTATTTATCAACATCTTTTCTGTCACTTCCTCTGTATCTCATCTGTTGAGCATTCTGTAAATATGTTTGTAAGAGCTAGCTTTCCTATATAAATCAAATCCTAAGTTTCAGACTACTGGAAATAGAAAAGTTTTTGAAAGCCTACACATCTACTGTCTCCTTGGAGGCACCTATGATATCCAGTATATGTTTTTCACTGACATGTATTTACATTGAAGAAAGTATCAGCAACTTTGTCTATTATCATCTACTTTCACATAGTCTTTTAGAGTATTCACACTTCTCATGAAGCTGTTACATTTTTGTTTGGTTCAAATTTTTCACATTTATTAGGTACCTTCCCTAAGCCTCGGTACTGCAGAGAGGTCAGGTAGCGCCACTGCAGACTATTCAGTGAGACAAGGCAAGTGCTGCACAACTGTAGTTCTATGGAAAATGCTGTTTCTACAAAATGGGAGTGATTTTTCTGACTTTTTACATATAAAGAAAGGTCGTCATCCCTGTCAAAGGCCAAAAAAGGCAGGTATAGGGAGTGCTTGATTCAGAAGTTTATTCTGTGAGATGATCAGTACCCTATACAGAATCGTTGGCTCAGCTGTAAATGTTTGCATTGTAGGCACCTATTACTAGAAGAAATTAATCCCACCTGGGCTGTTAGATTAACTCAAAGTTTTGTTCCATATGCTAAAATCTAACGTCTTGATGACTATGAATATCAAAGCATTTCTTTTTTAAAATAAACTAATCATGTATTTTCAATATTTGTTTGGGTTTTTTTCATACCTTATATTATTTTGATTTTTCATTATTTATGACAAAAATGTTGCAATGGAAATTCTGATTTTTTCTTGACTCTTCATTTTCATTTATCCTATTTTGCTCTTGAACTGAGTCCCTTCTGTGCAACTACCGTAGCTGCTGCTGCGAACACTCATGTTCTATAACAGGGTGGATAAAAGAGTTCAGAATAACAGGAGATGTCCCTTCACAGTACAAATATTGAGGTGATCTGCACTTACGTTCCCAGCCCCCTTATGTCTGCTTAAGTAGCCACTCACAAACAATGTTAGTTGTTACAGTTAATATCTCTTCTCCAAAATAAAAAAGGCAAATGTGATTATGAGCTTTTTTTTCACCAGATTGAAACACAGTTAATAGATGTAAGCAGTAAATAGCCCTAAAAACTTTACCTGTTCTGTTAATTACAACTTAAAAAGTCTTCCAAAATGTTACTGTATCAGTATTCTGTTTGTAGCACTTCTCCACCAGAGGTAATCGATTCTGAAATGCCAAACGTTAGGTTTACTAATCGTTTCCTCTGCAAAACTGTTAAGTTAGCTGTGCTTGTTATTATTAAAACCATGTCAGCATCTCAAAACAAATTGAGGAGACTCTCAGGGGTGAAATATTTAGCTGCATAACGTCAGCTATTAGATAAAGGCAGTGACAAGGGTAGTGCAGTTAAAGAACTACTGTCTAATTAGATACCCTCTGAAAATTGGAAGTATATAAAAATACATAAATTATTACAGTTGTTATAGTAATGTACAAGTTTAATTTTCTTGGTTACTTATACAAAATAATCTTTTTGACAAAGCAAGATCCTTAGACTTGACCTTTCTCTTTGGCACTTAGGAAAAGCTTAAAGGCAAACAACAGACAAGTCTTCTCAGGCTAAGAGTTTCATTCTTTCTGAGTGTACTTTTACCTTCAAAGTGTATAAATTAGAGTCATAAACTGTATGCATTGCTTTAGACACTATACAATATGTTCAATATGCCTTTTTTTATAAGTTAACATAAAGTGTACATTATAATATCTTCAGAATAATAATATTAAAAACTTATACATTGCAAACATATTTTTCAAAAAATTCTCATTTTGCTAATGTCTTAGAACATTTGATGTTAGATTATATCTGTTACCAAATGTGTAAATCTTTCAAAATAACACAAGCATGTGTTACATAGGTAGCTCATCTTTAGTATTCTGCTAACAATAACTACATAATGTCCCTTTTATTAAACTATTACATTCTTGTTTCACTCTTATGCCACAGATCTAAAATGTGCAATGTATGGCACAGAAACAAAACCAAACTTTGAGGTAGGTATCTGAGAAGCGCAACTGATTTCTATTGCATTATTGTTAAAAAATGCTACAGAAAAATCAACAGAAATCACTAGTGGCACTGTTTAACATCTCCTGACTTGTAGAGTCTTTCTATATTGACCTTTTCCTTTATGTTTCCTAGTTTTCCCTTGTAACACCAGAAGAACAAGGTCTGTAATTGTAATTAGATCAATCTGACAATGAGTCATTCTCTGGCAACTAAAGAGGAATCGGGAGAAAAATAATCTAATCTTCAACATGAGTGGTATTTGCTGGAGGGAAGGGAGGAAGGGAGGGTGTATGTAATTTTTTTTAAAGGGGAATGTAAAGCTTGCCAGGAATTCATTAAATCTTTTTTCTTAATTTTTTTTCATTATCTTGTGCTTCGTGATCTAGAGTGGCTGCTGAGTATGTTGAAAAATCAGTGCCGTGTTGAAATCACCTGTATATATATATTTCCTTGTGTATGCAAAATGGAATGTTTCAGTTTTTAATTACATTGTTAGGGGAAGAACTAGTGGCAAGAAAAAGGCCACATCTATTTTTGTATCCATTTTCCACTGGCACCAGTTTATAAATAGTAAACATCTCTAGTAGGTACCTGAGCATCCTGATCATAGAATGGTTTATATTAGGAGGGACCTTAAAGGTCATCTACTTCCAATCCCTCTGCCATGGTCAGGGATGCCACCTACTAGATCAGGTTGCCCAGTGCCCTATCCAGCCTGGCCTTGAACTCTTCCAGGAATGGGGGGCATCACAACTTCTCTGGGCAACCTCGCTAGTGCCTCACTAGCCTCTGAGTAAAGAATTTCCTCCTGACATCTAATCTACCATTCCCGCTGCTCCTATCACTATGAAAACTGGCTCTCCCCGTTCCTTTAAGTACTGAAAGGCTGCAATGAGGTCTTCCCAGAGCCTTCCCTACTCCAGGCTGAACACCAACTCTCTCAGCCTGTCTTTATAGGAGAGATGCTCCAGCCTCCTGATCATCTTCATGGCCCTCCTCTGAACATGCTCTAACAGGTCCATACATGGCATTCCTGTGTTGGGAGCCCAGAGCTGGTGAGGTCTCACCAGAGACAAGTAGAGGGGCAGAATCACCTCCCTGAACCTGCTGGCCACCCCTCTTTCATTGCAGCCCAGGATGTGGTTTGCCCTCTGGGGTGTGAGCACACATTGTTGGCTCATATCCAGCTTTTCTTCCGCAAGAACCCCCAAGTCCTTCTCTGCAGGGCTTCTCTCAGTCAGTTCCTCTCCCAGTCAGTACTCATGTCTGGGATTGCCCCAATCCAGGTGCAGCACCTTGCACTTGGAGTTGTTGAACTTCATGAGGTTCTTGTGTGCCCATTTCTCAAGTTTGTCCAGGTCCCCCTGGATGTCGTTCTATACTTCTGTTGTGTGAACTGCCCTGCTCAGCTTCCTGTCATCTGAAAACTTGCTGAGGGTGCACTTGATCTCACTGTTAATGTCATTGATAAAGATATTAGACAACACTGGTCCCAAGACAGAGCCTTCAGGGACACCACTTGTCACCAACCTCTACTTGGACACAGAGCCATTGGCCACAACTCTCTGCTATGGCCATCCAGCTGATTTCTTATCCACCANCCCCTCTTTCATTGCAGCCCAGGATGTGGTTTGCCCTCTGGGGTGTGAGCACACATTGTTGGCTCATATCCAGCTTTTCTTCCACAAGAACCCCCAAGTCCTTCTCTGCAGGGCTTCTCTCAGTCAGTTCCTCTCCCAGTCAGTACTCATGTCTGGGATTGCCCCAATCCAGGTGCAGCACCTTGCACTTGGAGTTGTTGAACTTCATGAGGTTCTTGTGTGCCCATTTCTCAAGTTTGTCCAGGTCCCCCTGGATGTCGTTCTATACTTCTGTTGTGTGAACTGCCCTGCTCAGCTTCCTGTCATCTGAAAACTTGCTGAGGGTGCACTTGATCTCACTGTTAATGTCATTGATAAAGATATTAGACAACACTGGTCCCAAGACAGAGCCTTCAGGGACACCACTTGTCACCAACCTCTACTTGGACACAGAGCCATTGGCCACAACTCTCTGCTATGGCCATCCAGCTGATTTCTTATCCACCAAATAGTCCACCCTTCAAATCCATGTCTCTTCAATTTGGAGATAAGGATGTCATATGGGACTGTGTCTAAGGCTATACAGAGGTCTAGGTAGATGACATCAGTTGGTCTCATCTTTTCAACAGTTGCAGTTACTCCATCATAGAAGGCCAACAGATTGGTCAGGCACAATTTACCCTTAGTGAAGCTGTGCTGGTTGTCACAGATCAGCTCCTTGTCTTGCATGTACCTTAACATTGTTTTCATGAGGATTCTCTTCATGATCTTCCCAGGCACAGAGATGCAGCTCACCAGTCTGTAGTTCCCCATGTGTTCCTTTCTTATCTTTTTAAAAATAGCACCAATATTTCCCTTTTTCTAGTGACCTGGGACTTTGACTGCCATGATATTTTTAATTTGATGGAGCATGTCTTGGCAACAACATCTCAGAACCCTGAGATACATGTTATCAGGTCCCATAAAATTCTGGCTGTTCAACTTCATGAAGTGGTCCTGAACCCCCTCTTCCCTTACAGTGGGAGAGACTTTGCTCCCCCAACCCCCACCTGGAAGTTCAAGGACTTGAGATCCTACACTGGTGAAAACCAGTTATCAAGAGCCATAAGTAGAGTCCTGACCTTGGCATAGAAATCTCATAGAAATCCTCTCAAGATCCAAACTTGGAATACATTTTTGAGAGTACGCACACAACTGAGCAATGGCTGTTCCATTTGCAGTTGCATGTCAGAAGTCATCTTCACTGGAGCATCTAAAATGAAAGTCTCAACTAGACTGTAAGGTCTTTGAACCAAGGATGATCCTTTCATGCTATACATATGCATGGAGTTTGACCTAGTTTTCCACATATTGTGTGTTCCCATAAAAATGTGACCTTACTTGTGGTTGCATCCTGAATATGAGATGCTTTATAATGTAAGTAATAAAATATTGTAACACTACATAAATGGTAAGTTGCTGCATTCTTATGTCATTGTCTTGAATTGGTACTTCAATCTCATACGGATAAAGCTCTAAATATGTACTCAAAAACATTGTGACTATCAAAAAGCTTACAGGTAGTGTACTGAAAATTCACAACACAGGATCAGAAACTCCAAAACTTTTGTAGATAAGAGAGGTGGATACATTCCGATACTAAATGTGGAAAAACCCTTGTGCAGAAGGTAATTTGAGTTTCTTTTTCTTCCCTTCAGAACTGTTTAAAATCAAAGTCACCCTAGAAATGTCATTTTCTGACTATTTACTATAATAAAAAGGTTCTTGCTAGAATGCATTTTAGTCAAAAATGAGCTTAGGCCTAAGATTAGATATGAATTATATTCAATTTGGCAGAGAGTTAAGGTAAATATTGTAATATGTAGTAGAAAAAACACAGCAAGAAATCAGACTGTTATCTATAAAAAACCTTAAGAATATCTAGTCTGAAAACTGGAGGAACTCCAGGAAGTGCATCATGGTGATACATACACCCAGTGTTTGCCTGGTTGGGCTTGCATAGCTAAGAATTCAGACTAAGGGGGTACTAAGATTCTGAAATATAAAAAATGTCAGTGAAATAATGATAATCCTTTAATCTCACAGTTGATTAATATATAAGGTCGCTCCTCCCTTCTTAAATCGTCTTCCCAGAGTTAAATATTCTCATTCTTTAATCATGTATGTGATAAGGAGGCTTGGCACTGTGCATGGCTGTTATAATTAGTTAGCTAAAATACACTGTCACAAAGTACATCATTGTATCTGATTTTTACTGTTGTATTTGGCTTAGCGTAAACATTTCACACTTTAAATTAATGTTTTAATTGATTTTGTTTTCATCAGCAGTAAAACATTGATAGGTATTTCAAGCAATAAATGGGTTTTAAAGACAGCCCAAAATACTGGAGGGCCCTGAAATGGCAAGTAGGCATGAAACCACAGCTATTGCTTTGAGGGATGAAAATATTTGAAGTTATATAATAAGCAGAACAAAATTCCAGATATTCCATAATTCTAGCAGCTCATAGTAAGGTTCTGTGTATCTGGCGGTCTCTTTCAAGCTCTTGTGAGTATGGTAGGACCTAGATTAAGTCAAGACATAGCTGCCAGTCCTGAGGTACAGCTAACCCTAGAAGAAAGCCTCCAGACTTTTTTCCATCAGCTGTCAACAGGTCAGTGACCTTTGAAAATTCAGATACATAAATTTCACAGAATCATAAAGTATGCTGAGCTGGAAGGGACCACAAGGATCACCAAGTCCAACTCCTAGCTCTGCACAGGACCATCCCCAAGAGTCACACCATGTGCCTGAGAGTATTGTCCAAATGCTTCTTGAACTCTGTCAAGCTTGGTATTGTGACCACTTCCCTGGAGAGCCTGTTCCAGTGCCCAACCACCCTGAGAGTAAAGAAACTTTTCTAATATCTAATCTAAACCTCCCCTGACACAATTTCAGGCCATTTCCTCAGGTTGTGTCACTGGTCACCACAGAGAAGAGGTAGATCAGTGTCTGCCACTCCTCCTCTCACAATTTACATGCTTCTGTGGCCAAAGAGCTACTTGTCATTATGAAAAGGTCTGTCTTGCTGTAAGGGCAGCAGGGACAAGTCCTCAGATAATGTCACTGTGGATTCTAGCACAGGAAGGAGAATGCCTGTAATGTGGCATCTCTCTGTTTTTCCCATGTCATTACCCCATGAAGTACAAAATCATTGCTCCAGCTTCTGGGTCATGTAGGAAATCTGTCAAGGGCATACCAGAGCTGAGAAGCTGGTCAATAAAAATCTGTTCAGATAACCTACTGGTAACTCTTCTATTGTCTTCCACTCTTGCTAGCAGAGCTGTCCTCTGAGCCTTTTCTTGGAATGACTTTTAAGTCCCATAAGAGTGCAAATAGAGTCTTTTACATTTTTGTTCTTTCTTTTATTTGATTTATACTTTTATATTTTTATTCTGTTTTTTATTTTTTCTTTGGAGAGCGACCTAAGTCTTCCACTTCTTAAATTCTTCCCCTTTCTTGGTGTAAGTGGCAAAGGAATTTGATGCCAGCTCTTTTCTACCATCTACTGTAAAAGCATACTAATGCTCAAACAATTTAAGGTCTTGCAAACAAGGCTGTTTCACACAATTGTCACCAGGACTCTGACTATCTTGATTGCATCCAATCTGCTCCCCACCAAGCCTGATTATTCAGATGGAGTTTCTAGTGGAAAGTCCTGCAGCCTTTACACCATCCATGTGTCCAGGTGCTGCTGACAGCTATTGTTCTTTGTACAGCTTGGAGGTCCCAAGGAATGGGGAACTGGTTCACCTTACAGCCTTAAAGCTTTGGGAGAGCCACCATCACTCCCCTCAATAATATAATAAAACAATTACTACTCAAATGTACATCTTAGTGCCAAAACAGAATTTAAGCAGGAAAGGTAGAGAGGCATCTCAGCATCCAGTTTTCCAGGAGCTGGTCTCACCAAGGTTGTTGACAGATGTGGATTTTGACAATAATCCAGAAGTGCAGCCAGAGAACATAGAAAGCTTATATTCCTTTCTTGCATTAATTAGTAGATTTTGCCCACTGAGAGGTCCTTTTTGAATGTTTCTGTTCTATTTCTTTTTATGGGAATGTTAGAATACACCAATTAGGAAATACTTTTTAAAACAGAATAGCAATAACTGCTTTCTGAGCTCAGATGTGTCATGAGTTAGCATTATTTTAGTTACTATGGTTGAGTAAAACTGTACAGAAAATAGATGTGTATCACTAGGTGCATCCTTTATCGTGGGACTTTTGCATTTTCAGATTTGACACAATAATTTTCACCTTAAAAGCTTATTCTTGTTGGACCTGAGTTGTAGTTCATATAAATCAGACCTGCCTTGATTTAAGATCATCTGAAGTAATGATGGTTTTTGTAAAATCAGTGCTTTTCAAAAGATGAATAGTGCCTTAAATCTAACTATAAAAACAAATTTTAAGCAGTGACCATTAACTTGAATTATGCAATAGAAAACATAGGAGGATGATACTAGTCTCACAGTGATTAAGGACAACAAGATATGCAGGGTGATAGAAAAATTTCCATTAATTCAGTCAGCATTTAATTATAATCCATGATACGCATGTGAGTGGTATAAAGATTATGCAAAAAATATCGTCATAAATGTTAAGCAATGCTATGAAATATTTCTTTTAATTTCAATTGTCTGAAACTTGCCTAGTACCACATTTTATAATGATATAATTTTAAGTTCAGTTTATTCAGTTTAGAAATCATACTGAGCTATGGAGAACAGTAACGCTGTGAAGATATTGTGAAGCTTTCCACTAAAGGATCCTTGAAAACTTTTAGGAAGGTCATAGTGCTTAGCTATCATAAAAGAAAAAAAAAAAAAGGAAGAGAAATTAATTGTTTGTCTGCATTGCAGAGAAGCATAAAACCAGTTCATCATATTGAAGCACAAGGTGCAGAGATAGTTCTGTGAATATATTTGTTTTGGCTCCCCATGACAGCTGAGAAGTAATACCTGCCAATTTTAAAACCCCTCTGTGGGAGTACAGTTATTTTATTCTATTTCAAGGAGTGTATCTCTTTTTGCTTTAAAATAGCTTGAGACAGTGCTACATATATTGAAATGTGTTTGAATCTGCTTTAGGCTATGCAGGAATGTGTGTATGTGTGTGTGTTTGTGCTTGTGTGAGAGAGAATGAGTGAGTGAGAGGGATAGAGAATTTGAGCCAGTTCCCAAGAAATCTCTGCTCTCTTCTGTTGGCAGAGAAGGATGCATGCAGTATCTAATGATGACTTTTGCTGATTATTTTAAACATGCTATGATGCAGAAAAGTCAAGGTCAATGCTTCTCTGCAGACATTTTGTGATGTCTGTATGACAATAAATTATAAAATATGGTTATGGTTGTGGATACCCTAACATCTCTTACTTCTGGCATTCAGTTAGACTTGTATTTTAGTAGTGATATAAATGCAGAAGTTAGAGACCAAAGTGATTAAGGGTTTGCTCTGGACAGCAGTAATCCAAGTGTCACTGTAGGAGCGGGGATGCTCATGACTAGCTGAAGAACATCCATTCCTTTGTTCGGGCAGTGCTGCACTGACTTGTTGGAGGTCACAGACTAAGCCAGTAGCACCTTCAGTATATGAGCACACAAATTTATGCTTGCTCACCACCTCAGCAATTTTTGAAGGTAAAAAATTAAATGGATGGGTGAATGAGAGGCACACATGTACGTGTTTGTATCTATATATGTGTGTATATACTTATTTGGGGAGGGGAAGAGGGGGTGATTCTGGTGCATGATGTGTATGTCACAGAGAAGGCTTCTAGCTCCTGTCTCTTCAGAGTGAGTTGAGTCAAATACAGCCCAACACCACAGTTAGTGTATAAAAATAAATGGATGACTAACACTGATCATGCCTAATCTAATTAATTTCAAACCATACATGTCTGTCTGCTGCACTACAGCTGATATTCTTAGTTCACATGTGCATAAGGGATTCTCAACTCCAAATGCAGCATAATTTCCCCCAGCTTTTCTCACCATGTGCATAATCTTGGCAGGTAAGGCAAAAGGTAAGGCAAGCAGCTGGGAACACAGAGCTTTGAAGTTGTTTAGGTATTTACATAACGGTTACCTGGATTGCACCTGGGCATTTGCCGACAGTGAACACCACTGCAAAGGGAAATGTCTAAATGTCTGCTTTTCTATGAAAATATTAACTTTGCGACTGTCACATAAATGCATTCTCCCTTATCTATATGGGTTGAAGAGTTCACTTGGAAAATAAACACAAGTCAATATATATTACAAGTGTTTGGTTTCCTATGGGCTACACCAGAATTTACAATGGAGTAGTTATTTCTGACATGTCTTGTGTGAGTGAGTTTGCTGTGGAAGTAGTGAGGTAGGTCATCTTATCTGGTGCTGGTGATACTGCAAGGCATTACGTTTGTGCTTAGGAAGGGAGAACTATGAAACCTCCCAAAGGGAAAGCATATCCTTTGCACGGGAAAAGGTTTTTCTTTAAATCTGGCATAAAAGCACTGATGAACAGTGACAAAACAGGCCAAAAAAAATGACCACAGATTGAAAAGGATTTGTAGCAGGTTTCCAATACTGAAATGTTCTATAAAGACTAAAATCTATAAAGTAATTACAAGATACAAACTAATCACCATGTCTGCTTCTCCTAAGGGTATCAGCCTTTTCTGGGACACTAGAAGAGGCAGAGATGCTACCTAACATTTCTCACAGGTGTTCGCAAGGAAGAATGCTTCTTCTGTGCACAATTTCTCTAGTTTTCAGTAACTCCTTTGAATAAAATAATTTATTCCTCACTTATCCCTGATTCACCTTTTACTGAAAAATTAACACAAAACAAACCTCTTTTGGTGTTCCTCAAAAAGCCTAAAACATTAAAGATTTTAACTTTCTGCTAATACATCAGTTTACTGGGAAAAGTGTATTTTTGGTTGAGGTAATATTACAATGATTAGTTTTATTGACTGTGAAGAATACATGATGTACACTTGGAGCCTAGCCATCATGTAACATTTCTGTGGACACTCAATAGTGAAAACAAGCAAACTGCTGCTAAAGACTGAAGTTCATTGTCAGCTAAGTATTGCTCAGGGCCAAGTCAAAATAACACCACAGCTCTAGCCAGAGCTCACAAGGCTTGGTTTTCATGTTCTGCGATAGATTACTGCTAACTGCTGTTTGCTTTAGCAGTCACTCATTTCCCAGAGCAGGATAGCAGAGTCCCCAGCTTTCATGCCTCTCTTTGTTGTTGTGTGACCTCTTGTACCTTTCCCACTTCATTCTGTCTTTAAAATAGATACAGCACTTCTTCCTACACAAGAGGGTAAAAATGACAGCAATGTGTGACTCATTGTATTGTCCCAGGATTGCAAAACACAGGGGCTACTCTCAATTCTCACTTTTGTCCATCTCTATTTGGCAGTCATTGCTCTTCTTTTTTGTCTTTCTTCCTCCCACCTCTGCCCCATCACATTTTCACCTGACTCCCACACATATGTTGTGAAAACTATGTTATCTCCCATTTCTATTCATGTCTTTGTTTATACAGAAGCACGGCTGGTTATCTTAGCACAGGACTGAGCACTAATTGATATTTGCACAGTTCTGAGCATGTTGATGTTAGTCCTGCTGCAGAGTCCAGAGCTGAGAATGACTAAATGCTCCTGGGACTTGCTAAAGGTAGAAGCATCAGGAAGAGGACATTTTTTGATTTTATCAGAACCAAATTTGCTGAGACATGGTAGAACTGTACCCTGTAAGGAAGTGATCCCAGAGGGTGAGTGTTGGGAATTGGGCAGGATAAACTTAACATTCAGGACACCAGGCAGACCAAACATGGATACGTGTTCCTCAAACTGTTTCCTTGGCTAAACACTCAAGGTTGCATGTACCTGCTTTGCACCTGGCTGTGCAAGAAAATAATACCAAACTATCAGGTTAGATATTAATTAGATTTTAAAATATTGACTGCTATTAGAGTCAAAATTGAAAAGCACAGAAGTGGGAAGTGCTATGGAGAGTTTGTGTAGGTGAAAGAGACAGGGGGTACATCGCCACTTTATACTGGATGGAACCAAACCTGTTCAGCTGCCCTGCTCACCTTGAACGGACAAGGGGCATCTGTTTCTGCAGTGGGACATCTATGTTCTATCTCTCAGGTATATCTAGCTGGCCACAAAGGGCAAAATAGTGACACACAGCTTGCTTTGGTTAGGACATGGACTTCCACAAACACAGTATAGAATCCCTGAGAATTTTAAAAAATTACCATGGATATGTTAGAGCAATGTAACATTCTAGTGTTTTAAATATTTACATCTCTAAAATAAAATATAAAAAATAATATTTTTGCCTGATTAGAGCTATTTTCTAAATTAATTCCAGTGGCCTTCAAAATCACAAGTATAAAAAAATCCCTGAGGGTGAAGAAGGTATCTAAACTTACGATATCTTGGTCCCCTTTTTTCATGGTTCCAAATAGAGATATTGAGAGAAATAGTTCTTCTGTTCTGTGAAATGTTTTGTCAGTTTGTGAAATTTTCTTATCTGGTTCATAACCACAGGCCAAGACCAGGTAAAAATAGTTTTGTGAATTTCTTATGTAATGTAATACAATGAGTTAAATATTAAAGTAAACATATTTTCAACACAAAAAGGGGGTTTGTCTTTGAAAGCTGTCAAAATGAAACATTTCAACCATATGGTTTTTTGTTTGATAATTTGCTTTCTCTGTTGAAAAGTAACATCAATTGAATTTTTAAATTAAAAAAAAAAAGGTGTGGAAAAAGTTCTCAATAACTGCAAGCTCCAGCTTACCACTTTTACTGATTGTAGTATTATTGCTCTCATCCTTCTGTGGGATTTGTGCATCAGTTGGAAACTACTGCAACATTTTTTTATCACAGTGTTAATTGTGATATCTGAGCATACCTGCATATGTGGTATAGACAACATAGTCAGCAACAAAGAGGCTCTTGTCAACACAGCAGCTTTTTGCTATTCATTAAATAATGGGAAAATTATAATGTTCAGATTTCAACTGGTTGTACTGGGGCCAAATTTAGGAGAGCAGATACTTCATTCTTCAAGACCGCAGAACAGCAAACACTGTCATGTTATCCCATAGGGGAAATCATAGGAGAAGCAAAGGTAATGTAGAATGGATGACATCAAAAAATAAGAGTATCAAAAATTACATAGTATCAAAGAAAGTGCATGCATCAGAACAATGTCAGACAGAGGAAATGGAGCTGTAATGGAGTTCTTGGGATAAAAGCAACAAATTAAACAGCAGAAACTGTTTGGGGATAAAATTAATGTGCTGCTTTTGTTTTCCATTTGTCAAGATGAGTGGCAGTGCTGGTGCAAGATGAATAGGCATGGTCAGCTGAACCACAGGAATCAATGGCGTCTCCCAATCTGATGGCAAAATGAGCAACTGCACTGGTTTAATATTGTAGGAAATACTGTAAAGGCACACCCTAATGCTCACCACAATTGGCTGCTTCTCATGTTGGAACTGAATCCTCCTCAATAAAAATTTGGTTATAACCCCCAGGGCTGTAATTACTTGACATTTTGAAATCACATTAGCAGCTGCTAGAAGTAAAAATCTTCCTCGTCTGTTAATATAATAAATTCTTTCAGTTAAGTATGATAAATTACAGTTACTAAAATGCATTTTCCTTTACCATTAGTCTTTTAACTCATTTTCTTCTAATTTCACCTTGAACATTGTTAAAATGGTTTTCATTTTCATATACTTTATTATTGCCCTGCTCCCCTTATTGTAAACCATTTTCTTCACTATATCATTCAAAAGCTTTCACTGTAAAATCATTTACAGGCAATTTTCTACTTGATCAAAGCTTTCAAAACTGCCACAAGAAATGTCACATTACTTTCTGGACTTTTATCAATAGTATATAGGCAAAGTACATACAGATTTGTAGCAAACAGAAGAAACAATTTAATAAATATTTTTTCTATGTCAGTGTTTTTTGAACCAGCACTGACCTTGGTGTAAAATTAAATAAAAAAATATTTACACAGAATGAACGAGGTTGGAAAAGACCTCTGAGATCATGGAGTCCAATCTATGACCTAACACCACCATGTCTACTAGACTGTGGCACTAAGTGCCACATCCAGTCTTTACTGAAACACCAACCTGCCAAGCCTCACAACACTGCAATACAGCTGCAGGTGCAGGTGCATCCCCGCAAGAGCGCAAGAAAGCCAAAACCAATGTGTTGTGTGTGCAGTGCCAGCCCAGCCAGCCCTGCCTGCCGCACCAGGGCCCCAACAGGCACATGGTGGTGCTGGGGGAGAAGTCGCTGCTGCCGCTGGGGCTGTAGGTGATTCTCATTGCCGGGCTGTTAATGCTGTCAGGGATGTTCCACGGGCTCAATTTGGGGCTCGTGGCAAACCATCCCATGGAGCTGCACAACATCCAGGACTGTGGGACAGAGAAGGAGGTGTGTTATGGCCCTAAGATTACGCCCCTGGATGCTTACATCTGGAAGAAAGGGAATTATCTGCTCTTCTTGCTGCTGTTGGGGAACCTGCTGGTCAACACCATCCTCACTATCCTGCTCCATGACCTCATCAAGTCTGACGTTGGCACAGCAGTGGCTTCGACCACTGGGCTTCTGCTTCTTGGGGACATCATTCCCCATGCACTGTGCTCCTGGCATGGCCTGGCTGTGGATGCAAACACCATCATGGTGACCAAGTTCCTCATGCTGCTGACATTCACCCTGTCCTACCCCATCAGCAAACTCCTGGACAAATCCTTAGGCCAGGAGAATCATGTCATGTGCAACCAGGAAAAGCTGGTGGAGACACTAGAAGCCCTACAATGACCTGGCAAAGAAGGAGCTCAACACGATCCAGGGAGTATTGGAGCTGCACACTGAGACGGTGGAGGATGTAATAATCCTGTTGTCTGACTGCTCCATGATCAGCAGTGATGCTGTCCTGGACTCCAACACCACATCAGAGATCCTGATGAGCAACAACACGTGGATCCCTGTCTGAGGGTGACAGTGCCAACCTCTACATCCAGGACCTAGCCTATGTGGACTCCAGACAACTGCACCACCCCATCAAATCATTTAGAATAAAGTGAAATGCATTTTAAGAAGAAGTAATTTTGCCAACTAAAACACTAAACTAGGGAAAATAATTTTCAAGTGTTCTGTAACAGCTGTGCACGATTAAATATGTTTCTATATCTGCAGACAATATTTACAGTATCTCACCTTTTTAGAATACTGCTCAGAATATTAAGTCTAAAGTTTTCAAAAGATATGTCTGTGTCCTCTGAATTCTTCCAGGTGCTTGAAGCCCCCCTGTAGTTACTGAAAGGCTGCAGTGAGGTCTCCATTCTCTCCTCCAACTCTCTCAGTCTGTCTTCACAGAAGACTTGTTTCAGCCCTTTAATCATCTTTGTGGCACTCCTCTGGGCTTATTCCAACAGCTCCACATCTTTTCTGTGCTGGAGACCCCCAAGCTGGATGCAGCACTCACAGTGGGGTCTCACAAGAATGGAGTAGAGAGGCAGAATCACCTCCCTTGTCCTGCTGATCACACTTCTTGTGAATGAGCAAGTGGACTTGCTTGACTGCAGACTGGAGAGCTGCTTACTCTTCTTTCTTTGATCCCATCAATCACGAATAGTTTTCAGCATGGTAGTTCAGGTTCAGTGGAAGAAATTGAGAATTACCCCTTCCCTCTACTTTCTAATCTGGTGAGGAGGCCTATGTGTTGTGATGCAGCTGGTATGAGACAATACCATCCAACCAAGATCTCTATGCTACAAATGACTTCTCCGATAACAGTCAGTCTGTGTATTAAACATGGTCTCTTATAAACACCGCTGCAGTAGTTGTATTTTAAAGTAAAATTATGAGCTCTGTTGTCAGCCTTTGAAGATGCATCATAAGCACCAAAATCCAGCAGCAATTTCAAGCCTGTAACAAAGATCAGTGCCAAGTCTCTGAGAGAAATTTAATTTCTGACACAGCAGTCTCAGCAGTATTTTCTATGGAATAACTTCAATATTCCCATTATTCTCAGCTGACTAACATGCTCTAGGGAACTTGCAAGTGTCATCCATACTGAAGATGTCATTGCTGGGGTCAGGCAACTTCAAATTAAGGCTGACATTGCTGAGTGTCATAATATTACTTTGCTTTTGGGGCTGTAGGATTTTATTTTGAAGTAGTAAGTAGGATTTTCTTTCCTTCTGTCAACATTTCTGAAAGGATCTAATAAACCTGTTGAGCAGATGATTGAGTTTTGCATGTGGATTGCTGGTTTCCTCCTTTAGAACTGTCTGAATGCCACTCTAATTAAAGCCTAGCTTGTTATTAGATTGCTAGAATGAAGAACCAGTAGGATTTTTCAATCTGTGTACTTTGCAGGACCTTTTCTAGCACAGAGTGCTCTCCTTCAGCATCAGTGAACCAGTGAGAAGTCACACAGATTTATATCCTTTTCCCTCTGAAAGTAGTGTTGTGTTTCAGAGTGGTGCTGCTGGTTGCTCACTGCAGAACATAAGCTTACAGAATCCAAAGCCCTTTTTATTAATAGCAGATGTAAAGTAGTCCTGTCCAAATGCCAGGGTTTATTTGATAGCAGTGATATTTTAGATACCATATCTATGTTGAATAAATTCTCTGGCTTTTTTATTAAATGTCTAGAAGAGTTATGTGCATGCTGGACAGATACACTAATCACCTTTTCTATTTTATTTGGAGGGTGTGATTTCCTGAGAGTAAATAATTACAGTTTGACAGGTACTCTGAAATACCAGTGGAAGATATGGGCATTTTTGAAATTAGAGCATAAATGAAGTAGGGGTTGATGGGGAAGAGGAAAGGAAAAGACTTGCATGCAAAATGATTTTTTTTCTTTTTCTTTGAAATGGTGTATGATATTATGGGATTGGCTGGCATTCCAGAATCCCTGTGCTGTTGCAAATTAAAATGGTTTTGAAGTTGTTCAAGTCAACCATTTCATAATCACCTTCTGTGTCACAAAAAAAGCTTTTATGTGACAATAAGCTTTCTAGGATGTTATTAAATCATTTAATCCAGTTGTTTGATGAGTTTCATGCTCGAATCACTTATAACCATGAAAGATTATGTATACATCAGAGAAACAGTTTTTTGATGAGTGTGTTTATTTTGCTTGTTGAGTTTGCAATGCTGGTGTTTTGCCTCTAGCTTCACTTCTACTTAATCCAAGGAGTTCATTTGAGTAATTGCTTGCCACACAGAATGCCTTTCAGGAAAATCATAGAATCATAAAGTCATTTAGGTTGGAAAAGACCTCAAAGATCATCGAGTCCAACCACTAACCTAACACTGTCAAGTCCACCACTAAATCATGTCCCTCAGTGGCACATCTGCATCTATATGTCTTTTAAATACCTCCAGGGACAGTGACTCCACCTCTTCCCTGGGCAGTCTGTTCCAGTGCTTGGCAACCCTTTTTTCTTAATGTCCAATCAAAACTTCCCCTGGTGCAACTTGAGGCCATTTCATGTTCTTTATAAATGAAACATATTCACTTTCATCTCCACAATAGATCCACAGCCTTTCTTCCCCCCATTGTTGTGTGCCCAAATACACTTTTCACATGCGTGGCTCTGTAAGTGAAGGTGGCTTTAATGGGATCACTCACACACTTTAAAGTGTAAGAACAGAGATGTTATTTTCATTTGGCACTATGGGGTTCAGATTCAGGTAATTATTTCTTACAAATTCTCCAGGCGTCTTGTTCATCTTTACAGGACCTGTAAATTTAATAGTGTGTCCTGGAAGGCTGGCTTTATAGGGCAATATAAATGTGGGCCAGGAACCAGTCCCTTACTGAAGGCCAAGTTGCACCAGGTGTCCTCTTGTCTCCATTGCTAAGGGTAAGCTTTTCAACAGCTGGCTTGCTCCAAGCAGAGCTCTTCAGAGCAGTTTGTAAACAAGCCAGACCTGCTGAGCCAAGTGGGCAAACCTGGGTACAGCACTTTGCCATGCCAATTGGGCTTCATCTTTTATTCAGCTGTGTAGGTGAGCCCTTTGAGCTTCACTTAGTTGCAAGTTATCCCTTGAGCACTGATGCTGAGGGCAGACTTGCCTCATTCATAGGAGTGGCTCATTTCTGCTCTGATCATGAAGCAGAGGGTAGTACTGTACGGGCAAGCTTTTGGAGACCTTTGCTCACGTAGACGAAAGTGGGATGGCCCTGCTGAAACATGGGACTGCTGAATAGCGAGGAATGGATCCAGCATCTAACACATTTCTGGTTTCTGTGTGCTGGTTTACATACTTTAGCAAATAAAACATGGTTATATCAGCAGAGCGTGTTTATCTTTGGCTTCTGTCTGGCACTTCCACTTGGAAAAAGATTGTTACAGCTGGAGTTGTAAGCAAAGGATTTCTTTATTATTCATAGCAGCAGGTGCTGCAGCAGTCTTTTGGATAGAGTTGTACTCTGTTGGTCCATGGTTTCTATATATTTGATTAGATTGTGCCATGCTGTTCAGATGGGTTGCTAGTTCCCCAGTAAATGTATTTTGTTACACAATCAGCTATATAGGGCATTATCATTTCCATAAATCACTTTTAGTTGGCAGCTTTCTGTTACCACTTGGGATTGTTCCAGCAATAATTTGCATCCTTTTTGTATGGCATCCTATAAAGATCTTGGAAGTTAACATAGCCTGGGTATGATTTTAATAGCTGGTGTCCTTCTGGCAGCACTAGAACACAGGAACCAGCTATCCATGCAGGACTAACATATTTATTTTTGATTCATATATCATTTATGTATTCTTCAAGAAGCACTTATCCCAAGATTCAGTACTGCAATTTAGGCATCCACCCCCACCAGGCTTATGCCAGAGTTTCAGTGCTAAAAATCAGATGGCTGTGCCCAGAAGGGATTAAAAACAATACAGCTCGCTGAAGAGTGGAGGGACAATATGATGTGCCTAATTCAGAAAGGCATCCCAAAAACCTGGCACACTGATGTGGGACCTGCCTGTCCCTTGCCAATTCACACAGCCTGTGTCTGAATTTTCCACTCCTCTGTGGGAATAAGATGCTTTGCCACTAATGAAACCTGATTTGGACTCAGCAGTTCATTATTTTCCCATCTAGAGGTGACCACTTCACTCGGTCCCTGCTGGCTAAAGATAGGTTCATTTCAGTTGCTGCTCAGGCAGACCTTTAAATGGAACAAGAGGCTATTTTTTGAATGAAATTGCCTCACAGAAGGGAAAAAACCTCTAGTATAGTTGTGCTTTTCCTATTATTATGAGAGATGCTTAATCAATTCAGTTCAGTGCTTAGAGGACAAATTTTCCAATAGCTCAGTAAAATTCTTCACTAAATAAAAGGTAAATAAAAAACATGTTTTCATAGAGAGTTTCCTATCAAGGCTGCAGATGCAATATTGACTGAAGAGATAACAGAGAACATGTGCATCTGATAGAAAGGTGCAGATGGTTGTCCATATGGGGACAAGCAGATAACAAGAACAGGGAGTGTGACACTGCAAGGCACAGGAGTGCTGTCTTTTCAGCTAACTGCAGACTGGGCACTTCACACCTGTGAGTTCACTGGTATCTGGAGGAATCAGTTCAGCCTTCTGTTGCAATAAAAAAAAATATAGGTGCAGTTTCACCCATTATGCCAGTTTCATTTACAGGCTGAATTGCTAAGAAAGTTGATGGATCTATGAAAAGGAAATGAGTGATATGTATTTAATCACTGTCAAGAACCTCCTCATTTGGCCACTGAAAGCTATTAAAGAGAAAAGTAATGGACCAAGAGGTGCGTCCATGTGTGGTGTTAATAGTATCCTTTTCATGCAGCTTGGCAGACCCGAAGTAGGGAGGTAAAAAATATGAAGAAAACAACACCACAGGTCAGTTTGACCACAACCCTCAGAGGAACCCTCTCCTGGTCACAGATGAACAGGAAACATGACTCTAGCACTCCAAGCTGTTCTAGCCACAGTGTCCTGTTTCCCACCTGTCAATAGAGCTGCCCACACATCTTGCCAGCAGCCTTGTCTGCTCCCTGAATCCCACCAGCATTGCAATACATTCTCAGGCATGTTCCAGTGTGCTGGGCCTCATGTATCCTTGCAGCAAATACTCTGCTTGTGCCAGAGACTGCTCCTAGGCTCACTCACTTCAAGGTAGGTGAACCCGGTTTGACAATAGGTGCAAGGCCATCCTTAGGAAGCAAAACTAGCTATTTCACGTGATTTTTATTGATGAGCTCTGGATTTTATGCATTGTGTAAGGTGGTGATGATTAATAATTACATATATTGTCATCCTGAAATGTGGAGCTTATTTGAAAGAAAAAATATACAATTATTAAAGAAAAATCACTTTCTTGCAGATGCTGTTTCAGAAGCCATGCAAGGAAAAAGCAGGTAAGACTTCATTACTTCTTGTAATGTTCTTTGTGTCTCATATAACCCTGCATCTATTGATGGAGGACCCACAGGAGTCTCTGCTATCATATAGGTATTTGGTGCATTTGCAATGATCACGTCCATGCTGCTGTTCATGACCTAGCAGTGTAGGATTTAGGTGGTTCTTAGGAAAACTGATCATCACTGTTTGACTTACACCTTGCAAGGTGAGTTCTGAAATAACATTGATAAACCATGTCAGAGTGAGAATGAAGGTCTTGCCATGGCACTGGTGAGTGAGGTGAGTCAAGGTGAAGTGCACCTCAGAATTTTTCTGGCTCAGTGATAACACAGCAGTTGAATCTGGTAAAGAGGCTCGTAACAGAGCCAGATTTTTCAAAAGATGTAACACTCCACAGGATTCGTCCCCAGTGGCAGAATCACAATGCCCAATTTCCCCCTTAGCTGGAGCTCACTAGCTGGTTAATGTACTTGTCAATATTAAAAGCATTAGTGAGTTTGACCATTATGGAGAAATTATTTAGTTTCAGGGAGGCACCAAGATCAGAGCAGTAAACAGAGCTAAAGACTCTGATACCCTGAACTGCGTGTATATTAGCATGCTAGAAGCTAAAGAAAGGTTTGGATAGACAGATATACACAAACACACAGATCCTGATTCAGCAAGAAACTTCACACACAATTAAACTTGCATTTGACAAAACCAATTAATTGCAACAAGCGTAAGAAACTGCTTGGATGATTTGCTTAATTGAGAGTAAATGTCCTTATTAAATTGTAATGAAGCACAATTAAGAAATACAGAGAAAAGAAACTCCTTCCCAGAATGTGGGTTACTGTAATTTAATAACAGTCTCACAGTTTTGCAAAAAGAAATGTCCCTGAAGCCTAGGTGAATCCTCATTCCTACAAAAGCCTTTGCCAGCTAGAAATATTTCAGTCATAAACCAACTGACCTCTGGAGTCACCCATTGCTGACTGCTGTTTCTGTTTTGTTAGTCAATATGTATGCAATGTGTGTCAATTAAAAAGAAAGCAATTGCACATCGGTGTTGCAATTATCCTTCTGTCCCTAGATAACTTACTATCTTTATTTTGGCCTGGAGGACTAGATTAGGCCAGTTTGCGCACTCAGTGATTTCTTCTTGCATCTGTCTCTGATCTAAACTGCACCCTCAGTTCATTCCAAGGGCCACCCTCAACTTGGTTAAAATCTGATGAATGCAGCCTTTTGCAGCCAATGTCACTGATTCAATGGCTCTGCTGGCAAACATGGTGGCTTAGCAAAGTGCCAGAAACCCTGGCCTAGGAAACTCAGGTCTCCATAGGCAATTCCACCCTCATGTACTTAACATGAGGTCAACAAAACATAAAGGCTGTTGAGCATAGTGTAAATATAAGTATTTTCATTCAAGCTCTGTGCACATTATTTTTTTCTGCTTTATGAGTTGGATATGGATTTATTCCATGATGATATTTGCCAATGAAACACATGCCTGTGCTTTTTCAAAGCCAAACAAATTTCATAATTTCTGAGATTGATTGAGCAATTGTTTTAATTGTATTCATTGTTTGGATAAAAACCTCTCTGTGGCACTGAAGGCTCACTTTATAAAGAAAAGGAAAACAAATCAATGGCACATATATTTTAATTAAAAATAATTATTTTAGCAGTGCTCCCATTCTATAGTATAGTTGATCTTTGAAATGTTTTACTTTTATTACAATATTAATTTTGTCACTAAAAGAGATAAAGTTTTAGTGCCCATCTTAACAGTAGAACATGATGGTTGAAAATCTGATGACTGCAGGCATGAAAGAAGAATGATAGGTCATTTTCTGACACAGTTTGGTCATTGAGGTGGAACTTTAATCATAGAAATCTAGCATATGATAGAACTGGTAATAAATGGATCATTAAAATGCTTCTGGCAGAAAATGCCCATTTCTTCAAACAGAACCATTTTACAGGAAAAGGTTAGCATCCATTAATTTCTATTGCAAATCATTTCTGTAAAATAGGAACACAAGTCTTAACATGGGATGATTTAACGGTTTTCAAAGTGAGAACTTTTAATTTTTGTTTGAAACTTTTGGCTTTGAAATTTGTTGCATTAAAATATTAAGGAGAAAATGAGAGAAAGAGAAAACATGATTTAAACTACAAAAAGGCCAAATCTATGTCTTGAACTGAGGGACAAAAGTTTTGTCCAGCTTCGCAGTCACTAAACATTTCTGATACTTTCTGTGCTTTTGGGATAAGCAACTTTTTTCTGTTTTGGAATTTCTTGCATGAGAAGAAAACCTTTCCTGCCTGTATATTAGGCACACACAGAACACAGCACTCACTGTTCTACTTCAGTTCATTTTCTGCACCATTCTTCCCTTACATACTCTCTTAGTCTTTCGCATTCCCTTTTGTCATTTGTTCTTCTGACCTCTCTCTTGGGAAAACCTTTGTCAAACTAGAGCTCTCAAGGGCCAAAAGAGTACCAGTGGCTCACAGTGGAACAGCACCCTGCCCTCCCCATGAAACAACTCCTCTAGCACCATCCTGGAAGGAGCTGGGGATGCACAGGGCAGCTCAGAGCTGCTGCAGCCAGGGTGGGTGCTTCTACAGCCCTTTCCCCAAGGTTGGGCTGTCCTCAGCTTCTGGTTGTTCTCCATGTAAACCATTTTTGTGCATAAGAGGCAAAAAAACCCCTTTGGACTGCTATTTGTCTCTGTTCCTTGCATTTTATTCTACTTCTTTTTTTTTCCCCCAAATTAACGCAATCCTTTGGGCCCTCCACTACCTGGATTTACATAACATGTTAACCGGAAGACCTGGAACGGGTCTAAGAAAAACCACAGCTGAACAGACCACCCAGCCATGCCAGGGAACCTCATTTGAAGTACCAGCATTGCTGGTAGTGTTGCTGCATTCTAGCCAGGCTTTGTACTGTATTTCCAGATGTAATAACACTTATAACAGTGCATGCACTGGAATTAATAATGTTTTGACCATTAGAAAAAAAATGTAATGGTAAGATGTGACTCTAGAGGCATGAATTTATTCTGCTTTCTGTTTTCTTTGATAGTGACAGGACTCAGCATAAGCCAGTGGCTCCCTGGGGACTGGGGCAGACACCATTTGAGGAACAGAGGTCAGACACAGCTCCAGAATGATGCCTAGGGACAGGAATGGTCCAAGGATGGGATGGCATGACAGTCTGCAAGGTTGGGTCACTTGGCTGGTCAGTGCTGTGGCGAAGAACAGCCCTCCCACAACGCTATGGGGCTGGGGTGGACAATCCAGAGTTAAGCTTAAATGGAGTTTCAGCAAAGACTCAGAAATTTGTATATTTTTATAATTGCACAATACTAGGTACATGCAATGTTATTAGGACTTAGACCTAGGTTGCAAATGTGGTGTCACCCACACCCTTTAAGCTGCAGTTAGCAAAGTGCAAGTAACAGTTGCAAGAGAGGACGAGCAGTTCGCAGTGAAAAAGCTGGTTTTTACATAGAAAGGCTTACCCTTGGTAGGTTAGCACGTTGTCTGTTGACTTTCTGTGGAAGCTGTAAACAGGAAGGAAATTCACACTTGTATTGCATGTATGGACAGCATGAATAAGCAAGTGTTACAGAATGTAAAATTGTTCTATTCTGTGGCTTTACCAAGGCCTGTGAAAACACCAGCTTCATCCACTGAACCCTACTTTCTTTGAGAATGAGTGTGGCTATTCTGGTGTTAACTGTGGTTTCAACCATTAAACCACATTTCTGCTGTCATTAATAGATGATGTCATTAATAGGGCTGTCCCAATCCAATTGCCATGCAACAGACCACTCTGTTTGAGTCATCATCATCAATGCGTTTCATCTCATACTGCCAGGTACATAACACCAAACGCAGTCTGCACCACCTATCTCTGTTCTGCACTGTAACACAGAAGATCCTAATTCTCTGCTGTGGTACCCCAGAGATTACCTTGGTTAGCTGCTCCTGTTGCCATCAGATTGCTGCAGAATTTGTAGGTTTCCTATGGCAATCCCTATTAAAAGTTGGCTGACTGATGCTTTGCATCCTTACTATCTCCTAGTGTATTTCTGAGTAAAAAACATTCTACTCAGATTGAGCATTCTAGCTGTCTAATGTTATCACCACATAGCTCAAGATGATAACACAGAGCACACTTCATCACTAGTAGGGAAAATGAACCTTTACTTTGCTGACAAAAATTTGAAATCAGATTAAAAGCTGACACATCCTCTATTTTAGTGGTATGTATGAAACACTAAATATAGCTGTGTGCTCGTGTATTTGCTGATGCATGGTAATGTAGTCTGTAGCAGAACAGCAATAGGCTGGCAAGGAAGATGGTGCACTGCAGTAATACGATAAAATCCTCATATGACCTTGGCCATTTCAGAAGTACTCCATGGATAATTATGTATCCTTGACTGATATATCACAAAATTAAAATAGAGGCAGTTGTGGTCCCAGGGCTTTAATGAGCAGCCTGATCCTGCAATATTTGCCCAGGCATAATGCTAATTGACTTTGAGGAGAGGTCTCCATAGTGTAAGAAACCAGAACTATGCTATATAGCGGCTGTATATGAACAACTGCCAGCAAAGGGCCTGATTCTGGGAAATGGACGGAGCTGCTACTCCATCTGGCTCTTGTTAGAAACTGCAGGTACTTGATTCATTACAAAATCAAACCTGTGTACAGCAGCTCCCACTGATTACATATTTTTATGTTTCCTTAGCCATATAAGGGTTTATGCTCTTATTTTTATTTTACCTCTGCTGCAGCTCCTGGGCAAGAGTTACGGGCTAATCGCACTCTGAACAGGAAAATGGATGTGGCTCACAGAACCATAACCTGTTCTGGGATTTCTTCTTGCTCAGGGGAGAATGGAGAATGTGATCAATTTCAGCTTTTCACTTGCCTTGCATGCCTAGCTCCTGTGCTGGTGGTGGAGCTGAGGCTGTGATCATGAGCCTCCTCTAGTTATCCTTTTCAGGAGAGAGCAGTAGCTGGATTAGACATTCTGCAGTGCCTCCCAAGACTAGACAGTACTCATGTCTCATGCTGTCATTACTCTAGCTATAACAGTTTAACCAAGATGAGAATGTGACCTTAATTAAGTGGGGAAAATAAAACATCCTCATTCAATGACCCTGTGCGTTTACTAGAAAGCAGAGTGGGGTCACTTTGACATGTTTTCAGCATGAAGTGGAAATGTGTACTTTGGACTGAAAAATGAACAGTCTGTTTTCCTCAGCAGCGGCACAGTGAAAGTAAACTAGTGAATAAACCCAGCTGTTTGGTGGCCTTGGCCTGTTAACTAGTTATGCACTGTATTGCAGACTTAGTAGTAGGTAGACTTGGTGCTTGTCCAGCAGTCAGTGCACCAGAAGGTCCTTTTGTTTGGCTCCTGTTCTAATTTCTCTGTAGTGCCAGTTTGGCATACAAAATTAGGCAGTGAGATTGCCTCTCTCTTTCATAATCATAAATCGTAGAACAAAGCCCTTCTTTATTCTTCTAAAAAGGTAAATATTTGCTACTCAACCCTTACTGATATATTGGAGCAGTTCAGGGCAAACTGTGATCCTCAGCTCTCAAAAGCAAGAGGAAGATGAGAACCCTTACTATACACATATATATCTCAGGACATTGCCGTTTCTAAACAGAAAAACAGCCAACCAGGTGTATATTAGAAACATATATGTTTACCATTTAAATATGTGAGTTATAGACAAATTGATCTATTAATGCATACTCTGAATTTTATATAAGAAACTTCTGAAGCAATAAAGCAGCAATGTGTAGAAGTCTGTACACATGTGACCCAATGTCAATGACCCAATCTTCTTCTATTTCCCTGTCCATGGTTCTTTCTGTGGCTTTGATTTTCAGTCAATATTTTAGTAAAGAAAAATATTGCAAATACTAGAGCTGGTAAATGTTAAAACCAATATCTAGTCAATAATTGTACAAAATATAGGTGGTTTCAGAATGAAGATATTATAAACCTTTTTCCTAACTCATTTTGGTTACAGCTTGGATTCCTTAGGAGAGCTGAACACTAAACACCTGATAGATGAGCTTGGGTTTGTAACTGCACTTGAGATGTGACAGGAACCTTGCTGTAAATGGTGATCTAATGCAAATTGATAAATTGCTCTGAAGTTTTGCCTCTGTTGGAATGATACCAGTTTCCAGCAGCTAAACTCAGACATGGAGCCATAGGATTCTCAAGTCATTTTCTTCTATGACTGAACAAATGCCTGCAAACATTGCAAACTGACAGCCATATTCAACTCCCTTGCATTCTGTGCAACCAACTTGCTTTAAACTGGAGGTTTCCAAGACTCATGGCAGAGGGCACCTTTTTGTCATGTTACATTTTTTCCCAAAGTAACAAATCCATGGAAAAATTTCACTGAATAATAATAATAAAAAAATCTAATATAACTGTTTTCTGTTCCAATTAAACCTGTCAGTCCTCTCTGATAGCCACAATGAAAGCTATGTCCTTTTATTTTATTTCCTGCACAAAATATAACTTCAAAAGTTTGAAGGTTAGACATTTTAAAGTGTTCAAGCAGCGAAATAAATCTTTGATATTTATATAGCAACTAAGCGTTACAGCTCTGAGACACACTTGAAGAATAAGCTACATAGTAGGAACCTTTTGTTTTCACAGAAAGCATTTCTAATGGGTAACAGTTCCACCAATTTTAGCATTTCCCATTAGGAAACATTCCCCACAGAACAATTTTTTAGGTTTAGTTTTTGCTATTTGACTTTTTAAGTATCAATTCCTAAAGACTAGCCTTTAAGGTTTAGTGCTGCGTCAGAGCAACCTGCATCTTCTCTCTGAAAAGCTCAGGACATAAGATGGATTTTGTGCTGTTTGTTTGTTTGCAAGTCAGGCGGGCAAACACAGAGAAAAGCTTCTGACTGTAGCATATGCTTGATGCAAGGTGTTTGAGACAATAAAGCTATTGAAAAAAGCAGTCATCTTCTGACCTTTTGCAGGGCTGTAGTCAGACCATGCCACTGTTTTGTGCTCAACCTGCCATGGTGCAACCTCTGCTCAGAGGAGATGACTGTGGCACAAAACGATACAGCATGTGGCTGCCGCTGGCTATGAGCAGAGGTACCCATTTCAACTTCCATGAACACCAGAGAGATGAAACCCTAAACTGTCACTCATCAGAATTGAAGGCAGGATCCCTAGGCATGAGTCTCAACAACTTGCAGTTGACTAATGACTGCATTAATTTGAAGAAAATAATCGCTTCATAAGCTTTTCCCTAAATATAATGGGACCACTAGAGGAGGACAAAGAGCTGTGTAGTGTTGATGTCAACTACAGGGGCACCTTCCTAAGAAACAGGAGAGTTGCTTCAGAAGGCTTTTCAGCTGAAAACCATAAACTTCCCCTCCTTCCTGTTCTCTGTATTAGATTCCATCTAGGCCAGCAAGTTGCTATGACAGAAATGCACAGAGAGATGCTGGTATTTATTGAGTGCTCAGCACGAGGCAAAACCGAATTAGTAAATTCCACCATGCTGTCAAGCCACAGCTGAAATGCAGCAATAGGAGGAGACCAGAGCTGCATATGAACGCAGAAGACATACCAAAGCCGTCCTGTATATAATTCCATTGCATATAATGGCATCTGTCAGTTGAGATCTTGGCTCTGTGTCATTATGAAGGCAGAGCAATAAAAAAGGCAAGTTAAAGAAAACAGATGGCCAAAAGGTTGCTTTATATGTAGGTATTATTAAGTGGATCTGAAACTGCTATTCCAGCCTTGATGAAGTGTGAGCTTTTGGCATGGTGTCTGAAAAGGTAATGGCTGTAGGCTTTTATTTTATATTTGTTTATATTAGGTACATACTTACCCTGGAGTACTTCTTGATTCCCAAAGGCTCTGTTATATAAGGCTAGTATGCCTTAATTCCAAGAAGTAAACTGATTCTAGCATAGAACCTTGCAGGTTTATCCTGTAGAACACTAAGGGGTTTTCCTTTGCAGAATGTGCCAGCAGCAGTCACCAGCAATTGGGGGGGATTATGATTAGTCTCTTCATGATGCATTTATCACTGTATGGAGAATTATTTGTATGTCTAAAGAAAAATACCATCTACAGCATTTCAGAATTAGATGACTCCTCTGAGGAAATGGGACGTTCAGGAACATTATATTTTATAAAATGTATATAGTTATTTCAGGAAACTCTTAAAACTGCTGCTTACTTTGATTGCTAATTAAGTAATTTATTATTTTTAAATTGTTTGAACAGAGGTGGTGACAATTGGCCTCAGGCCCAGAGTAGTGTCCTTGTGAGCACCGTACAGGCAGAACAAGTGTCCTTTCCTCAAAAACCTTGCAGCCTTACATTAGCATCAATATTTTTCATACAAAAAGATGACTTAAAACATATACATTTGTTTCCAATTCAGCATTCAAATAATTTGCCAAGAGCTTATTTTCATGCATGTTGGCCCATGAGCTGCTTGGTCCCCATCCTGCCAGGCACCCTTTGCTGTGTCATTTGTCCATGACAAGCTTGGCGCCAGGAGGAGCACTGTAGCTGTTTGGAGAGCCTCTGTACCTGCTCATTCATGCCCAAACACTCACCTGACCTGTCGGCATTGTCTCAGCCATAAGCAGGCCAAGGCTTCTTAGTACAGAAAAATCAGAGAATGAGTGGCTATGGCCCAAGATGCTGGTGGTCCACTTCTGTCAAAGACAGAAGGATCTGGAGTGCAAAATAGGATGGAGAGACTGAGAGAATTATTTCTTCTGTGCCTGCTTCCCAAAAAAAGTGAAGAGGGAATACGGAAAGAAATAACATCCCAGAAGTAAGTGCCTTTTGTCTGCTCACCAACACATGGCCAAAATCTTCCATTTACAGGTCTCTGGACATTTGTGTGGCAATAAAAATGTAAGAAGAGTTTCCAAAGTTAAACTAAACTTCTGCTATATATTTTGACCTATTTATAAGACGGACAGAACTGATGCAGTACAATCAATGGCTGAATGATGTATTGGAGAACTCAATATATTCAGTAATGTACTTTCATTTGTTGCGTTTTTGCTGCTAACCTCTTCTATGGCCCCATAACCCTGGAATTTTGTAGGCATAACAGCAACCTTATAGGGATGATATCCAGAGTATTAAGCTACACCTAGCTAAGCAAGTGTCTACAGAAATATGTGCAAGTACCTCTAATTTGCTGTGATGTACATATGGTACATTGGTGTAAGTATAGTATATTGTGCTTTCTTGGGTCTTGAGAAACCCACGAGCACTCAGGAGGAAAAAAATTTATTCTTCAAGTGTTCATTTGAAGTGGCTACACTTTATTCTTAAACAACACAATTTAAATGGGAACAGAGAAGGCCTTTCCAGTGTTTTTTTTTCCCTTGGGCTTGATGCTTCTTTTATCAACATCTGACATACTGTCCGTGACAATGTCAGTGGAGGCCAAGTGGAGTGATGAAGTACTGGAGTTCTGTTGCGCAGGGCTTCGGGGCTGTCAAGCACACATCGCTGTCCTTTGGAAACCACAGAGCCACCTCTGTTCACAGTGCTAGGCTGATTTCATCAGGATCCTTTCAGATGTCACAGTAAAGCTGCTCCTGGTTTTTGGCAGGAAACACTCCCTCTCACCCACTCTGCACTCTTTCCTTCTCTGCCTCCTCTCCTGTGAGCAAAACCTCTAAAGAAAGCACGTTTGTTTGGGCCAGGAACAGAGGCAGCTGATACTCAGCTAGTTATTTTGATCGCCTGGCTGGTAAGGGTTGGGGGAACAGATAATGTCAAGATTTCCTTTGCATTCCAGATCTGTTTTCCTCCTACAGTTAGCAGGCGGCGAGTGTGACTTTTGCCACTTAGCTTTTCCCACAGTCAGTAACACTTATCTGACAACGGAGTTAGTGTCAACTGTCCAAAACTAACTAGGAGATATCTTTCTTTCACCACTCCTGTGCTGTTATTGCTTATCAATGTCACTCTCCAGCTTAGATGACCAGTTAATTTACAGACATACTGAGACAAATTCACTTCTGTTGCAGCTCCAATGAGTTCAGTGGAGTTACACCAGAGTTTGGCCGTAGGTGTTTAAAAAGCACAAGTGGTAAGAATGTGATAGTAACAGAAACAAGAACAGTGCCACAGTCAAAACAAAAAGGAAGCCCTGAGCTTTGGCAGGATGCCCGGTTCAGATTTTGGAGGGTGATTCAACAAGGTGTTCATGTTTTACAGCTGGCGTTGCAAGAGAGAAGTTGTTATTCAACAGCAAAACAATTCCTACATCTCCACATCAAAACTTAGTCCATGTTAGAAAAGAACAAAGGAAGAAACAAGTTACAGGATTTCTATTGAGAGTCACGAGAGCTTTGCTTTTAGATCTTTTGGAGACTTTGAAAAGACTAGAGTGAAACTGAACACACTCAACCTGAGATTTTCAAATAAGCCTACAGTGGTTGAATATTGAAATACTATTAGAATTCCACAGGAACAGGAAACATGAAATGGAATTGATACTTCCAGCTTTACCTCCAGTCTAAGATGGCTTTCTAAGAACTCTCTGTCATTGGGGTTCAAGAGACATTTTCAAATTGTAATCATTTTCAACTCGATCAAGTTCTTCTCCATAGCCCTACTGCAGAACCTCTTCTAGGCAACTGGTTTGGGGTGGAATGAGACACCCTTTGAAGGACATCTGTCCTCATCCGATCTTCCTATCTCCCTTAGTTCTCTTTTAACAGTGGGTATGTAAAATTCAAGGAATAGTACACCTGTTGCTTTTGAAATTTTATTAGGTTTTATTTAATCACACATGAAGTTAAAATGAATAAAGTGCAAACCCAAGCATTTTAAAGATAATTTTAACTCATCTAATTCTGTTAACCTGGACCAGCAGTGCAAACAGAGAGCAGCGTATCCAGAGCACTTTGTTCATTGCTATGCACACTTCTCTACACCACGCACATATCCCACCTACTGGTTTTTCCTCTGATAGTCTTCTAGATACCCCTATATCTCTTCATTAATTCTACTTTTCCTTCTCTGCAAAATCCAGTTTTAGTTTTCCTCCTTACGCTTTCCATTCACAATTCCATTTTCTCTTAAGACACTGCCACTTTACAGTCTGGTTGCTTTTCTGCTCATGGTGCCCTATGGTGCTGTTTCCTTCCTTCCATCCGTCTTCCTTCCTGCCTGCCTGCCTGCCTGCCTTCTTTCCTTTTGTCTAGAGCTTCTCACTACTCTCTGGTTCTCAGTGAAATGTGCAAAGAGCTCTGCAAGCTCTCTAAACCCATGCATAATATCTCTTCTCCACCCTTGCAATCAAAACAATTTCTTACTTTTCTTTCTGCTGGTTAATGGACATTGTCTATCATTTTATTATCCATGGGTTATGTCTTCTTGACTGACTGAGGATTAGCCACCTTTCTGGGCTGTACGAAGCAAGGTGTAAAAACTAAGGGCCAAAAGCTGAAACTACGGATTCCTGTTTGTGCGTTTAAATCAATCACATGTTTTTCAGAAAGGATTTTATAAGTAGAGGATAAGTCGCAACCACTTCTGAAAATTGGAAAGTGATTTAGAGTGTAAGACTTAGGGGCATAGTTTATAAAATCAGGAAATTTTTGGGCCTAGACAGAATATTTCCAGACTTAATGCCTGGATTTGAGTGCATTCTGGAGTCTTCTTTGCAAACAAGAGACAAAGAAATTTCCACTGTCAGAAACAGAGCTAAAAGGGGAAGTGTTGGAATACATTCGTCAGACTCAGCTGTCCAAGGCAGATAAAATGATACCCATATTTAAAGCAGAAAAGTAGTCATCATAGGCAGCACAAATAATTACAGCTTCCCATATTAATTATCATATACATTTCTGAAAACAACAAAGCAAGCTGTAACATTTCCAAATGAGAATACAGATGTAGGATCCAGCATGGGTCTGTAAAAAGAAAAAAGAAACTGCTTTTGCACAGGAAAACAGGAAGAGATAAAACTTATCTAGGCTTTCCAAACTAATATTCCAGAGATATTCAAAATAGAGATGAAATAACATGAGAAATCAGCGTGGGAAGGAAATTTTGGTCATAGAACATAAGCTTAATAAAAGATCCAAAGACATACAAATTAAGCTTGTCAGTTTTCAGGATGAAGAGAGGCTAATAATAGGTTGCCCAAAAGATTTTACTAGGACAAGTATCATTTAAAGCTCCATTATCTTGACAAGTGAGTGAACAGATGGGAAAATCTGTAGCAAATTCAAGATTTCCTAGGGTCCCGAAGATTAGAAAGATTTTTGAAACCCAAATTCATATCACCAAAGCAAGGTGATTTGACAACCTCCATGCAGATGGGATTTCAATTTACCTAAGTGTGAGGTAATGTTCAGAAATGATCTGAAGCATTCACTGACACTGCATACCTAATGAAGTGTTACCAGTTCAGAAAAATACCTAGGAAATATTATGGACAGCTTAATTAAAACTACTTAGCGAAAACAGCTGTTTAATTTACAGCTCTGGTTGTGAAAGCAAATAAAACACTGATTTATATGAACCATAAAGAACAGCATTGATATTATTATAATGTAATCATATAAATTCAGGAAACTATATCACAGTGACGCCCAGCATTGTCACCATTACAAAACTGTTTACAAAAAGAAACATTCAGAGAAGTCAGGGAAGGATGATAAGCAGGGAAGATAGAATCATTTTACTTGACCAATGAAAAAATGTTGCAACACTAAATTCCTACCCACCTTTAAGTCATAGGCATAACCAATGAATGCAAGATGCAGAAGAAGTGGCATCCTCATGTGCTGGAACTTTTTTCCCCAGTTAATGAGAATGATCAAATCCAGGAGAAATGGAGGGCTTTATGTTCATATATTCTTAATAAACATGATGAGAATGAACAGGGAAAGGAAAGTACCCATACTGGATGAAATTTTTCAGTGAAGTGTTTGGTCTAAATTGTGGTGTTGGTTTTTTGGGTTTTTTTAAGAATGATTGGAGCATTTCCTGTAGGAAGGAAGGCTGTCCCTTGTGATTATTGAGAAGACTCTAAATTTCAGCAATTCTGCATTTTAAAGGGTAATTTAGGCTTGTGCAAAGTAGAGTAATTGCCTGCTGTTACTTTCTAGTAGTATGTACAACCTATTAACATTTATCCTGCCCAGCTATAAAAGATAAGCTATAGGGCAGGAGAGAAGTGGATAAATCCAAATCTATTTAAGTCCTAAAGAAGGATAATGTTTTCCAGATGAAACAGTTTTCTTTATGACTTGACTTAGAGCAATGAAGTACTTTAGATCACTGCAAAACCATTTAGCAACATTTCAGAATAGAAATAAGGAATAGCCTCCAATATGAGTCATAAGTAGACTAGGTTTTGGTTTTTGTATTTATTTTTTGGCACTTTTTTCCCCTTTAGCAATGACAGTCACTAAAATATTTTTAAGGCCTGAACTCTGAAGCTGTGTTTCTGATAACTTTGATCAAATTGACATCAAGGATTACTTGATATAAATATTCTCTGTCAGGTAAATTAACTGATCTTCTGTCTCAAAAGCTATGACTGCATGAGATCCTGCTGAGTTATAATCCCTTTAGCACCTACTCTCCAAGCAAATTACATGGGGTTTTGTAATGTAAATGATTCAAAAAATTTCCCTGAAATGTAGAACAATCTCAGGTAATTACTACTGAACAGATTTATGTCAGCCTAAAATAACAAAAAGCTTTTTAAATAAGTCTGCATGACAGTACTGTAAGTAAACAAGATGAGCAACATCTGTACCTGTGGCACTGTAAAGGTGTTCCAACACCATCCATAGCAACTGATTTCACTAGAAATCATTACAACACTGAAAAGGAACTTTGGAACCAGCAATACATATAAGCAAAGTAACAGTCCTGCATACATATCTCCTTCATTTGCATGGCATGAAGTCAAGAAGAAACGTCCTGATGGACTCTCAAAAAAGTGTCTATTAATAAGAGAGGAATCAGGCCAGCTAGAATACCATGCTTCAAGGGAATACAAGAGGGAGATGAAACCTGCTCTTTTCTTTCTAGAATCAACTTTTCTACTAATAATAAATAAAAAAGATGTCTCTTTCTGGCAAGTGAGTGGTGGCATTCACTGTGGCTGTGGCTGTGGTCTCTGTCGTCATTGTGGTCACATCACTCTACACAGCAGCAGGTGATGGGGAAACACCTTCTCAAGCTCTCTCTGTCTTTGATATGCTTGGCCAGCTACAGAGCAGTCCCTGCTATTGCCTTTCTTAGGAATAAATTTGCTTTACCATGCAATACTTTCAATCAAAAACTATATTTTTTAGCTTTCTCCCATGGTCTTTCATATTACTATTTATATAATAGTAATTTAATGTCACAATTAAGATTCAGTTATGTGAAAAGTAAGTGAGTGCATAGCATAGATGTTTTACCTCTTGCATTAAGAAGTCAGAGTCTATTTGAAAGACCACAGTAGGTTATGGTTTAATTTCTTACAGTTGAATTCTTTTATATAGACTATAATTCTGCAGCAGCACATCGGTGCTCATATAAAGTCTGCTGCCTACTGTGTAGTGGCACCTTATGGCTTACCTCTCTGAGCATATACATACCATAGTCCACATAAAAATAAAAAAAATATAGTATGGTTTGTTTCCAAGATACTAAATCTTGAATGAAATTATGCCATTATGCAAAACCTCTTACATGCAACAGGCAGGAAGGGTGTAAGCAAACAAAACCAAAGTGAAGAAGCTCCAAATTTGGTGTCACAGGTATTTTTTATACTTGCAATTCACAGCTATGCTTTTGCCTACCTGATTATATAAAGCCATTAGTGAAGCAATATTGGACTTTCTTTGATAGCTTTTTCCCCAAAGCTTTCTGGTTTCAAGGGCAATACTACAGGCATCTTCATGTTTCAACCAAAAAAAGTAAAACTCTCAGCAACTTACAGTAAACCGTTCTCTGCATAGCTCTAAAAACTGAAACTGCAGTTGTTACTGCTGACTTGTTAATATAACACAGACATCGACATTTCCTGGTTACTGTAAACACTGAAATGCTTTTGGAGTTAATGGAATACAGGTGCTGCCTGACACTACCAAAATATTCTCACAGAAACAGGGACATTTTTGGATAGAAAGAGCTGCAGATCCACCTAGTCCAGCCCCTTCTTCACAGCATGAATATCCTGCTTCTCAGTGGGAATACCCAGATATGTTAAATGTCATGAAACAAGCATTCTTCCTAAGCTTAAGCTCCTTTATACTCACAGGAACGGCCGTGCCACTTAGCCTGCTGGAACAGAGAGTTCTGTAATGCCAGAGCTGGGTGATGGAGTGGGCTTAGGCAGGCTCTGAGCTGGCTGGGAAACCTTCCCAATGGAGCTGTGGGAAATGATGCTTACAATCAAATACTCACCAGCCTTCACTTCAAATGAAACTCAGACAATACTGTGGACAGATGATTAGCCCTTCCTTATTGTGGAATCAAGAAGAAATTTAAAATCAGCTTTAGTGATTCAAGATCCTGTAGAACTGTTTAGGTTAATAGGGGCTAGCTTGGGCCTCAGCCAAATTTTGAAACTGGTCATTATAATCTGCCTACCTGAAATTCTATCCCCTATTGCATCTAGCCACAATATTCTTTATTTCCTGTCCAAAAACATGAGTACCATTGCTTTTTAATACTATCAAATATATATATTTAAAATCTGCTAAATAAGTTAAAATAGTAACTGTGTGGCCAGTGGTGAAGGAAGCTCTGTAAAAATCCAGAGGTTGCAATATATTGTTACTTGGCAATATGCTCCCATCAGTCAGTAGCCCGATTACTCAAAAAGCGTGTGTGCACCGAAGTATTTCTGTATCTGAAAAAAAGTTAGTACTCTTATAAGTAAATTGGTTTGGGGAACAATTCCCTTGCATTCTTGTTAGAACCTGCTGTCAAGATTGATCATGTTTTCCTGTGTGATCTAGGAGAGTTATGAAAAAAAAAGGAAAAGCTCCCATGTCTCTGAACCAATATCCAGCTACTGTGTGTTCTAAATTGCCACTGACTGCTGCAAGGCTTTTTTGCACAAATGTTCCAATTATTTCTACTGTGATGGTAATAACAATTGGAAGTTTAGGGGAAAAAAAATCATGGTTTAGACAAGGTCCCAATACAATATTAAGGAAATGAGCACTTTGAGAGCAAAGAAACATGTAGTTTAGAACAATATATTTTTGTCAAGCAACTGAAAAGGAGGGGGGAAATCAGACACCAGAAGCTGGAATAAGAAGAACAGGGGCAATAGTCTGTGCTGAGACATTTCATGTTTCAACATAGCTGCTCACTTATTCAATGGCATTAACCACCTCAAAATTTCAAGCTCTACTCCAGTAAAAAACTACCGTATATATAAAATGTACACATATAAAATGTATTCCACTTTCCCAGTTCCTTAATCATTGAAGAATTGGCTATTTCTACAGTGAGTGGTTTTGCCCAGCCCAAGATTTCATATCTGCAACATAATATGTTTTAAAGATGTCCACAGAGCTTCTTACAAAAGGAAGTGAAAGTTTATTGGCACGTGGTTTGTTTTGTCCGTTTTCTTGTCTGCTATCTGAGAAATGTGCAAGGGCTTTTATGGCTGCAGTTCTTCAGAATTTCAGCTTAAGTATCAACTTTGTTGTCTGCTGTTCTGTAGAAGCACTCAGTTTACTCAGAGGGTAATCCATCTAACAATCACTTGTGCAGAGTTGCCTCCCTGTCTTCTTCACCATTCTCATACAACAGAGAAACCTCCTACCTGTCACACAGGACCTTCACCTGGAGTTCACAATCTCCTGTGACAGTTTAGGTTAAGTTAAGGACACAAGACTGAAGAAGTAGAGGAGTTATTAAAAAAATAATCTGCAGGATTTACATATAACCAGAATGTGAGATGGAGGGAAAAGTCCAAGTCAAGTTGGGTGGAATATGAAAATTTTGCTGTGTTAAAACCAGGAAAATAGCAGTTATTTTCCAGTAAAAATGATGGTTTCTCTAGTTTTTATTCTGTAAGAAACAATGGGTTTTGTCAGAAGGACGTTTCCAGGTGAAAATTTGTGGTTGCTCTAGGAAAACTTTCATCTGGTGTTTACCAATTCAACTTTGTTCTTACTTACTCTGCCTTGATAGACACAATCTGGTCACTTAATTGCATCCCAAATCCAAATACCCTGTCAGTTCTCTTCTGCCACTGCTCATTGCAGTTCATCCTGCCTTTATGGTGCCTCAAGTTGAGGCTACTTGGCTGAAGTCTGAAGGCCCTTTCCTTGCCTATCTGTCATTTGCTCAATAAAAAGCTTACTTCCCACAGTGTTTCTGTACAGAATGCCAGCTTTGGTTGTCTACTCATTACATTTTGAATACACATTTGCATGCTTTTGTTAAAAGTGCCCCTCATATTTAGAAGTTGGTCCTCTGAATATCCAAAGATACCACATTAACCTCTTTGGAGGCCTTCTTGCTAACTTGCTTTGCATCAGTGCCTCCAAAAACTAATTCTGGTGTGCTAACACCAGTAGTTACAGCATTGGCCAGTATTGTTTTATTGTTCTCTGATACTCCACCCTTCCTACCCCAATTAGGTCTTCTCTCCACCGGTGTCTTGTTTTGTATTTAATTTGTAATCTCCCAAGGGCAAAGATTTTACTTCTGCTCCATCCAGTTTCTGGTTTTAAGCACTTTTAGAATACAGTTTGTTATCATTATTAATAATAATAATAAAGTACCATCCTCTGTATGAACAGAAGAAAAGCTTAATTCCCCTCCATCCCCTCCATGCTCTTTTTAGCAAGGAGAGGGAGTACAGTCAAACAGCAGACACTTTGTTACTGTAGTCTGTATCTGAGCATATTTAGAGCCTTTTCACAGTGAGTACTGCAAGAAGTTCCATTTATTTCAGCATTAATCACTGTGAACAAAAGTGAAAGAATTTGGCCACAACTAATGAAAGCCAGCAGTGCTCTGCTGTTGGCAAAGTGCAGAGTGATTCTTTCCCAGACCTTCAGAAAGCTGCTCTGGAGAAGGATGAACATATAGATGCCAATCTCTTGGCAAGAGTGAAACTCCTTTATAATTGATCCTCATTAAAGCTACCTTAAAATGATGATAATTTGCATATGTAAATAACAAACAAGGATAGAATGGCAGGGCACAAGCTAGAACATTTTGTCCTCCTTCACAATGATTATTTTTCTCCATCCAAAATATTTGTTTGTTTACTTAGATGTCTAAGAGGACACCTACTCATATGCCCTTGGTGCTTTTCACATAATTTCAACCACACAATCAGTACGAAAGTCACTGCAGTCTGCTATTAGGAAAACAAGCAGTGGAAAACCTCAAATCTTTTCTTCCCTTCCAGTGGTAACACAGACTTACAACATCCCGCTCAGGCCATTTAGCCTGTGATAGAACACAAATTCCAGAGCTCTAGGACACCCAAAGAGATAAAGATCACTGCCAAAGTTATAAATATTACTTGATGTATTTATATCTAGGCTGTCTGAGCTACTATTTGAAGCTACAGCAGCACAGCAACACCATTTTGAGTATAGTAACTACAAGAAGCTTCATTACAGTCAGTTCCTGAAGAATTAGATTAATTATAACATTTCATATTGCACTGATTCATATCAGACTGCACTGTTGATCCCGTAGATCCTGTTATTTCCCCTTCTGATTTATTACTGCTTTTTAAGAGATACAAGTGTAAGAAGCTTCTGTCCTCTAAACAGCACGCAGTAACCTAGGATGCACTCTTCCCACATTTTCCTCTGCAAGACATATCCTGTTTTGTCCTTCTACAAGTAGACAAATATTGTGAAGTGATTAAACTAACAAAAAATCCTGGCTCGTGATAATTAAGGACAAGAGCATAGAAAGGAAATAAGCTGTACTTTTGTCATAGTCTTTCAGTAGTTTACAAAGGGCAAACCAAGAGGTAATCATGTTTCTCTTTACTTAGGCCTGATTCTCTTCTTACCAGGTGCATTCACGTTTTTACAGTTGCTTTATTAGGACTAGATGAGGCTGCACAATGGCATCTCTAACAAATTAAAAACACACTGCTAATTAGAGGCCAGAATATTATGTAGTATCAATTAACTTGGCACTTAATTGTCATGGTGATTGGAAGGAACTATAAATTGCTAAATATATAATTAGAACATCAGACTTCTGTGCCACAGTGACATCAGAGCACAGGCGTAATTAGTTTATATTGTCCCCCAACATTTTACATGCTTACAAGATTTTAAGGCATATACCACTTTCATTCTTGACAATATTCTGTTATCAATAAGCAAAGACAAATATAACAGTTCAGCTTCTTTCAAGGCAACAGGGAATTTCCTCCTTTCTGTTCATCACATACAGTGGTTTCATTGCAATTACTCTATAAGAACCATTTTGGAAAGACTAGTATCAAGCAGGAAAACTGCTGTTTCTGTGGAAAATGTGCCTTCCTTTTCTTCCCCCCAGAAATGTTAGCCATCTTGTTCAGGATGTCAAAATGTTTCAAGCTGTAAGCAAGTACACTGATCAGTTGGCTACTTACGCACTTAACCAACATATGAAAAATGTGTAAGAGACCAGACCTTTACCATTTTGTCAGGATTGGTAACATCCTAAAAGGAAATGAAACATCTTTGCCCTATGAATGATCCCTAACACATACCCTTCTTCAAGCAGATTGTGTAGAATAGCTCTTACTGTAACTGCTACTACTAGGTGTAATACATCAAAAATACTCATGATGGTAATTTGACTTCTGAACAGCTGACTATGATTAAAGGCATAAAATAGGAATGGGCCAGTTGCTGCATGAGATGTTTTCTTTACTCAATAGCACTGTTTTTGTTGGGGAGAAATGTACAATATCTGATCTTGCCTCTGGATTTAGTTTTCCACAATAAAGTACCTGAAACTAGTAAGATTTTTGTCAGCGCATGCCACAGAGTTTGGTCAAGGCTTGCCAGTTCCGTTCTGTTGCCGATTATGAAATATAGCCATATCAGTGGAGTTTATCTTAGTAACCTGTGGTGAGATAACATGGTATTAATAATTGCTAGTATCTCATCACTAATTAGCTGCTTTCAGTAAACCTGGAAGTCTAGGGACATTTTTGATAAGGTAACATCTTCAAAATGGTAGAGAAGGGAAGATAATATCTTTTGTTGTATTGCTACATTCTGGCCATCACAGCAAGCCACTGAAAACAAGATCTATCCTCCAGACAGGCTGGGCATAGAAAGATGGTGCATCCAAGTGTGGCTGCCAGATGAGCATTGTTGAAGGTTTCAGTACTGGCTGACATGAGCTGGTGTTTGTGGGTAGTGACACAGCAGGATGATACAAAACCTTCAAAACTGATTTAATTATTTCACCTCTAGACTGTGTGCCACTGCTCATCTTTATAGGCCATCTGACTACAACATCAGGAATTATTTCTCATCTCTACCTAGTTCCTAGCTGATAAAAACCTGTGGCAGAACACAGGCACAGCAGGTCTTATGTACTTGTAATGGCTGTGTTGGTTAGGGATTAAATAAAGGGAGGTTGAGGTCAGAGGCAGATTTACTGGGCAGAGGAGCTGATTGTAGGAACCGTAATCCTCTCTTCTCCCATTAACATCAGCAGGTGTTTGCTCTGGGTCATGGGATGTGGGAGTATTTACATAATTATGCTGTCCCCCTTCCAGATCTTGTATGCATCCATCCCTGGAAAACACCCCTTTTCTCATGTCCAGTCATTTGGAGGACACCATAGCTGGAACTGCAGGAGGAGGAGTGACATACAACCTTGTCACCAGTTCTGGGCAAGCACACCGTCTCCACTAGATCAGCTAAAGTAGAGTAGTTCAAGACTAACCTTTGTAGATGAACCTTTTAAGAGCAGGGACAATGGAAAACAAATTCCCATCACTGAGTAAGCAGAAGGCATTATTAAAATTGAGTAGTAACATGGAATACATCTGTTTGTTTGCTTTTAGCTTCCATGGGTATTGCTGATATTGCAGTTATGGTTTTAATTTAAACAAGATGGGGGTATTGATAATGTTTAACATGACTGTTTTATGAGGGCATTCGGCTGTTTCAGCGTAGGGTACTCACTTGCAGGAACATCAACATCTTCTCTGTACATCCCTAATACTCTGCCGAGAGAATAAGGAGTAAGTAATTGTGACTAAATTAAATGAAGCCCCTGTTGTCCTTCTCAGCTGTCAGACTCCCTGCTGCTGCTGGTCATGCTGGGAAACATCCAGGATAGGGAAGGGGCCGCTGCTACAACAGTATTTCCCAGATCACAGAGGAAACAGAGACACAAAATAGTTTCCTAAATGGGATACGGACCCTGCTGTTGCTTTCTGGCTAATCTAGGGACAGAGGAATCAGGATTCCTTTTAGGCTCTAAATGTGTGCAAAAAGTGGCTGCCGGGGTTTAGTTTTGAAACGTTTTAGGAGTGTAAGAGCTTCTTAGAGGAGATGATGCGGGCGGGTGGAAGGGTTGATGCAGAGGGAGGGAGGAGTGGGGTAAGTGGGTGGAATGCAGAGAAAATGGGAAAGAAACTGGAGAGGCTGTGTTGCGAGGACTGCGGCTTGATCTTGGGTGAAAAGTTGATAAACTCTGAAAAAACCCCACAATTTTCTTTCCGCAAAAATCGCAGCATGGGAGAAGCATCTATTACAGCCTCCCGCGAAAAAGGCGGCTCGTTGCCAGCCAGGTTTTCTGTCACCCCGTGGAGGGTGACCTCTCCCCGGAGCAGCGGACCGCCAGCCTTTCGCTGAGCGTCGAGGCTCGGGGGCGGCGGGCGGCTCCGGGTCGCTGTCCAGGGAGCACCGAGGCGGTCGCTGGGGCTCGACCGGGCAGTTCCCAAACGGGGGCGACGGGCACAAGCGGGGCCACGGGGCTGAGGCGCGGGGCCGGGAGGCGTGCGGTGCCCCGGGCGGTCTGAGCCCGCGGGGTCCCGGAGCAGGGCAGGAGCGGGGCCGGACCCCGCGGCACCTTCCCCGCCCCGCTGGGGGGCCGAGGCGCGGAGGGAGGGAGGGAGCGAGCAGAGGAGGGCGGTGAGGGGTCGGGCGCGGGTCGGGGCGCTGGGGAAGGCTGGCGGCGGCAGCGCTGCCCCGGGAGCCGGGGCCGA
>WBMV01005978.1:115139-251621 GCA_013396655.1 Campylorhamphus procurvoides | reverse complement strand
AAGGAAAGGAAAGGAAAGGAGTAGAGTTTTGTCCCTGAACACCAAGGAAACCAAAGAAGGAATAGGAAGTGGGAATAAACAGCACTACAAACATCAAGAAACAACAAGTTCTGCAAAACCAGACTAGCAATTTAAAAATCAGGGTGTTCTTTCTTTTCTCAGAGGCACAAGAACAATTTGATTGTATGAGGGATTTGATAAACATATGAAAAGATTTTTTTTGCTGGTTAAGAAATGTTCCGCTTACAGCTTGAGAAAAATACCTGTGTTTCTGCAAAAAGCATGGCAGAAAATATCATTGCTGGTGAGACTAGTGGGAGTAAAAGGGGGAAGAGATCTGTATTTGTGATGATCATTCTACATTCTGGAAACTTTTATTTATACTTCCGAATACATGGGAAAATCAATGAGAAATAATATAGGTACTATATCAAAGACAAAATAGCCATTTAAGTTTTCCATTAGAAGAACTGAACAGTATTTCTAAGAGCTACTGAGCACACAGAGGTAATAAAAATATTTTCTCTGAAAACCAAAAATGTCTTCAAAAATAGGATCTAGAGAATTAAAGAAAACAGATATATAGATGTGCTTGCCTTGAAAATTATAAATTCCCAAAATGTTGCATTATTTTCAACCTGTAGTTTTAATGTCTAAAACAGGTTGTAGCTTTATATCTCACTCTAATGTGAATCAATAGTGTTTAGCTCACCTTTAACATCTCCCAACGCAGGGGTCATAGGGAGGATGTGCAGTGACCATTGGAAGAGGAAGACCATGGAGGCGCTCATTGTGTGACCAGTTTCTACTGACTATAACACTGCAGCCTGTATTTCAGGGTGATGATATCCCTCCAAATTCCTGGGGAATGTGGGAACCCAAGCCCCTCCTCTAAAGCAAGGCACTGCCAGTTTGCTGGTGGCCACTCCTGTAATTCTGTCAGGGCAGGAGCCCTCAGACTGTAGATCAACTTGTGCTTTGGTCAGAGCCAGCACTGGCAGACGCTGCCATCGGGAGAGGACAGACCCTCTCTCTTACCACAGCATGTGAAACACAATGAGAAAGACATAAATGATAGTTTTTGAACAACTTACATTCTGAAGTAATAGTTTTTATGGAAATATGGAAACTTTTGTGACAGCAGCTGTGGGGGGTATGGAGAGAAATTAACTGCAAGATGATGTTAAAGTTTGAAAACCTTGTCCTTAACAGTAGCAAGAAAAGACCTCACATCTCTCAGAGTGAGGATCTCTTGGTTTCTGCAAGATGTGCCCAGGTGAGAGAATATGGTTCCCAGTAGACAACTGCAACTTCCTCTGAACAAGAGGAAAAGGGTGACTCCTGTGTCCTTGCACCCACAAGAAGCAGCATCCAAGACTCCCAGATCCTGTGGCCCCAGGCCCTCCCTTCTGGACCCTTGAGGCAGGGATGAGGGAAAGCCTCTAGTGAAGCCCAGCTCTGTGTTTGCATAAATGGATTAAGATGGGGCTGCACCAGGCAGCTGAATCACTCCAGCAGCACTGTTGATTGTCCAAGAGCAGTTATTCCTCTCCTTAGGGAGTCCTGGGCCACCTGTGTGTGTCTGAGTCAGCCTCATCTTCTAAACTTGCACAGAGCTACTGGTTGTAGCTGAGGGATTTTAAGAAATCGTTGAGGTACCAGCAAGCCTCGAGCTGCAGATTTCCCTTGTGTGTTGTGAATAACCTGTTACAAAACTGAATCAGTCATTGCAATAATCCCATTTACTAAGGAAAGGAATTTGGTAACTCTATTCAATCCCTATTTGCAAGTTACCTCTGACTTCTTAGATTTATAGCCTCTTTTCTGACCAAAACCAAATTCACACATGTCCCGACTCTCCATTTTCCACTAAGCAGCAGAAAGATGACTTATTAAATCTACTGTCTGTATGAGTGCACTAAGTGCTCATGCAGTTTCTGATCACACTCCAAAAATACTTCTGAGTGCAGGAATTTAGAAACTGCATTTATCTGAACAGCTTTCATCCTGTTTGTCAGATCTTTTAACTGATCATTACAATTCCAGGGGATTTAGCTATAAGCCTGGAGTACACGGCGTGTGAGCAAGCGGTGCCACTGCCTTTGCAAACCAGGAGCTGAGCCCTGTGAGGGCATCTCTGCGCATCCCTGTCATCTGTGGTGCCAGCAGCCTGTCAGAAGCTCTATGGGGATCTGAGAACAGTCAATGACATGTTGAGTACTCAAATTTATCTTTATTTTATACTGTTTAAGATAAAAGCATTTGCCCTCTTTTCTGTAGACTGCTGTCAATTAAGTTACTGCTGATGCTATCTAAACTTTCAGACAGTGCTGACATTTTCATTATTTGGCAAACTTGCTCTTCATTATCCACTTTATCTCTCATCCAAGCTCCATAAGGCCTGAGATTTAACATAAGTAACAGCAAATTGAATAAATTTCTCAGCAAGAGAAATCTTTTAATCTGCCAAGATCAAATAACAGAATACTTGTACAACAACAATTCAGCTGAAGATTGGATGGCCACAAGCTCGAGCCATCCTAATGAGCAACGACAGATCAACAGGAGGGAAATAGTATTTCCCAGCACTGTTGCTTCAATTTATCAACAAGGAGTGGAGCCACAAAAAAAGGAATCACAACTCAGTAGGCAGGAAGGCTCCCTTTTAACATTTTCTCCAGGCTCAAGTTTTTAGAGACGTGACAAAAAAATTTTCCTACCTTTACTGCTTTGCTGACATAAGAATTGAAACATAGTAATTGGCATCACCGCTTGCAGATGGAGTGAAGAGTCTTAACTATTGGAGAGCAATAATAAAAATCATGTTGATAATTTCCCCCACTATTCTTGCATAAAGCTATGCTCCTTTTCTGTTTTCAGTTTTCTCTCATGAAATAGTCATTGAGATCCAAATTCCAGGCACTTTCATATGCATGTGAGCAGCACAGGGAAAGAAAACACAACCTTGTAATTTACATGACATGAACACGAAACCTTGTCAGAATTCTTAACTACAGTAAGCTAGAGGAAAACTAGAAGGATGTGAATTCAGATGACTTACAGAACACAGTTCAACTTTCTGCTGCCTTTATCATAAATGAGGTTGTTGATATGTCTCTCAGAGAATGATTTTCTTGAAGAAAATCTGAAGGAGCAAAAGATATCCAGTGGAAAAACATTGACTTGAAAGAAATATTGGTTTACCATTTTCTGTTTTACTTTCTTGTAACAGCACATAACTTTTATTATACAAAAATTAAAAAGCTTTTGCTGAAATGCTTAAGATTATTTTTCTTCAAAAGGAAAATATACAATCTCAACCTTTAACTAGACAAAAAAATCATGGTTCAAACTGCCAGCATTTCTCTTGGGACAGATTTTACAGGCTCCCTCTGGAGTGGTTGCAAACTGTGTAACGTGCAAGATGTGCAGTGACCAGCAAGAGAAGCCAGAGCATCAGTTGTTGTCTTTGGCAGGTCTCAAGTCCAAGCAGAAGCCTGAGATGCAGAGCTGCAGCTTCCACTTCCATTCATTCAGTTGCTGTCTGCAGGCTGAGCAAGGATTTCACTTTGTCTCCTACAGGTGGAAGTGGCAGCATCCGTGCTGTTATAGAATCACCTGTCTCTTGGCACTCTGCTGATAAGATTTTGAACTGTTATGTGTAGAGGCTCTTTCATGTCTTTTCTTCCAGTCTGTATCTTCCATATCCTCTAAACAGAGAACAGGAATTTGCCTGATATGCATAAGCTTTACAATCTTTTGAGAGAAAATCAGTCTCCTCTGCATTAAATTTCTTTGCTTTTCTTTGCAGAAATCTCTACATTTGATTGCAAGTTTGAAAGCCCAAATTTTTTTTTCCTCTTTCATTTCCAGGGGACTCTATGGATTTCAAACAAAACACAGAAGGGCATTTTTCACACTGGTTTTCCACTGGAAGGCAGACTGATTGATCACAAGTATGGGGAAACAGAAAAAATACAACACTGTGAGAAAAATAATTCACCCCGACAGAATCAAGTCATCAGGGAACATATTTTCATTTGCAATGTGACTAGCAGCCTGCAGGGGGTAAGGGAGCAGCATCACGTTCCCTCTCCCAAGAGGAAAAGGTGACCCTTTTTCCACAACACCACAACTGATGTGTTAATGTGAAATCTGAAACATGACAGAAAATTTCTGCTAGCTAGAAACAACTCTTTTATAGAAATTAGTGTGAAAGGGTTACTGAATATTGATGTGCACCAGATGCTAATGCATATCTTAAACAAAGAGTGCCCAATTTAAACATCGAACACTGGCTGTAGCAAGTAGAAGATATGGGTGCACTGCATCCAAGTTGAAACCAAGTCTGAAGACATAATACCCTGCAGAACTTCAGTGGGCTAAAGAAATGCACTTTCTATACAATCACATAAATTAAAGTCTAGTCCAAGAGTTATTACTAGTCCAGTTATGATGATATTTATTGTCCAAAGCATATAATCATTACAGGAAAGTCTAATTAATAACACAGTTTAAATTGTGCTGTATGAAATCCCTCATATCCATCCTTCCCATAATGTATTGCTGACCTTTCCCCTGCCCTTTTGTTTCTTAAGGTCAGTGGTAACACCCTCCCCCAAAAAGAATGGAGATTGTAACAAGTTCTTAGCATTCCATCTTTTTCCCTAGGAGGGATCTAACATTGATACTGAGTGTTATGGCTGCATATTAGCTGACAGACTGCTTTTTTGCCCTTCCTTCATTAGTCTTCATTCCTCCATTAGGATTCAATCCTCCAATAGAATCAGGATTAGGGTTCAGTGAGTCACAAATCCCATGACTCCAGGGACACTGGGGCTGGAAAAGGTACGCCAAGGGGATCATGGCAGGGCCCCAGTATTGCTGCCTTTCTAATCTGAGCTGCCCATGATGATTAGGACTTCAGTGATAGCACAGAGAGTGCTCTATAGTTAGGGTTAGGGTTCAGAGCTGGGCCACCCATGGTGCTGGGGACTTCAGCTGCAGCAGCAGGTTGGGGTCCAGAGACCCACATAACCTACAGCTCCACGGACATGGGGGCTGGAAATGTCATGACAAGTAGTCATGGCACTGCACCAACTGTGATGCTTCCACACTTTTCTCATCTTCGCCACTCATATTTCTGGAGACCAAGGAGCAGCTCCACAGTCTTATTAGGGTTAGGTTTAAGCCTTCCAGAGACAAAAACCTACAAATGCATGGTCACTGTGCCTGGAAAAGTCACTCCAATGGATGCACTATTTTGGAGACAAGCTTTACACTCCCTGGTGCAGAAATGTAAGTGAACATCACTGTTCACAAGGGCTGAACAGACTTTTCAGGAGGGATTGGCAGGGCAGGTGAGGTGAAGCAATATGACTCTACTTAATGTAAAGGTTTTACTTTAGATCCCTTAAAATTAGGAATGTTGTATTTGAGAGCCTGTGGTTTTAAATTAGAGGGAGGCAAAACAAAGAAATTGTTTTTGGTGTTCCCTATCAATCACCCAGCCAGGATGAGTTAGTTATTCTACAGGAAAAATCTCTTTATTCATACCTCTTATCCTTATGGGAGATTTCAACGTGTGTCACACACATCACCTGGAAACACTCTATTACTGCTGTGTGGACAACTAGGTTGGAAAATTCCTGGTTTGCTGCAGATAATTTCTTTGTAAAATTAGTCAGTGAACCAGATAGCAAAGGTGCCCTCCTGGACTTAGATTTTGTGAATAAAGAAGGGCTCATAGGAGGTGCCACACATGAGCATGCACCCTGATGAACAGACCAATCATGCTTTCACTGTTGCCTTCCAGCTAATATGACTGGCTTTTGAAATACAGCTTCAAGTCTGTAGGATGATGTCTTGCTGGTCTTACAGACAAGGTATTTATCCTTTGAATAATGACAGGTTTTTTTCTGGTAGCATGAAAAGTTTCACCTCACCAGCTGCAGACACTTTCAGTTTGTCAGCTTGCATGTCACCCAGCACAGTACAAAGAGATAACTGATGTTATCTTTCTTTCATCTTTTGCCCAGCCTTGATAGTCACTCCTGGGATTCCTCATGCTGCCTTCTTTCCATGGCTTTCTTCCACTGGGAATACAAATGTGGAAAAGACAAGTTAAGTGATGTTATTGTACAGCAGAGATAACTCTAGTCTGCAAGAGCTCTTCACTGGGGTATCAGATGGCAAAGCAGAAGCAAACCTGTATTGTCTTGTCCTCTTTCTACTACAGCCATCTCCACTCGGCTGAAGATGTGCTCATCTGCCTGCATGAGGAACCATTCAAATAAAGAGGAATTAATTGCATTGCAGAGGCTGGAGGAAGGAAGATTTGGGTTTCCAAAAAGAATCTTCTTTCATCTGCTAGCTTCCTTTCAAGTACCTGTAATATTAAGATGGCCAGGGCACTTCAGAACAATTCTTTGCTCTTTAATCTCTGCTGTGCATGTTGAAATAATGAATCTTTCTCACATGGAAGAGAAACAAAAGGTTTCAATTACAATACCTCAGATTTTTTAAAAAGAGACAAAGTCTAAATCTATTGATACAACATTGGGATCAATAGGTCAGTTAATCTCATTATCTTCATGGAGATGACCGAATTAGGATCTCCACCATGGGCAATGCCATCTTATTTTGGACAATGGGAACTGTCTACCTGAGAGACTTGCCATTCTCATATATCCCACAGGAGTCAAAGACAGCTACCACACACATACAGCAGCCTCTCAAATGTGGGCCAGGGTCTCCTCTGGGCATAGTCCAGGCCTTCTGAGGATGCTGACCCAGCTGAGGTGACACAGAGAGGGTGAGGTCACTTCCCTCACTGCAGTGGCCAATCCAGATGCAGAGTTTCAGAAGCACAGAAGGGTGCTGCCCATGGCTTGCAGCATGGAGTGACTAAGCTGGCATCAGATTCAGCCTAGTTAGAGCTCTATAATCCTGCTGCAGTCCAGCTTCTTCTGAGGACATGCAGTTGTAGCACCAGGCCAAAGCTACAATATCCAGGAAGATTAGAAATAGCATCTGGCATATTTTTTTTCTTTTGACAGAATGATAACAAAATAAATATAGTTAGAAAAGCCATAGTCAATAAGCAAACATGACTACAGAAAACATTGTTGAGGTAAAAAAAGTAGTTACTATCTTATTTATTAGAGTCCTTCAGTTCCCCAGTATTCATGATGTATCTCGAGGTTCATTTATAAAACTTTACCTTTCCTAAATCTTGAACAGTATTTTCACTGGCCACAACATTACTCAGTTATAATTTTCACAAATATAATCATCTCATTCTTTAAATTCGTCTTTCTTTTCTTTTGGAAGCACTGACAATTGCACTCAGAAATCAGTCTTTGTGGCTTCACTTTTTTGTTTTTTATTATTATTCATAAAACATTTTTTTCTGGGCAGTGCAAAAGATTCATGTAGGCTGAACAGAAAATGCCAGTGAAGTTATCAGAAAGTACTCTCCTCCCTGTAATAGGAATAGCCTCAGGCACATTCAACTCACGTTCCATTACATCTCCTTCATTTACAGTATGGTGACAGAGAAAATATCCCTTCAAGCCTTCTCTCTCACTAAGCAATTGGTAATGTTTGATTCCCTTCTCTTTGGGTGGTTATTTTTTACTGGCAGTAGGAAAATGTTATTATCTTCAGTCTGCTGTAGTTCTAGGCTATACCTGGTCTCCCAAACACACCAAGAGCAAGAAAACTACTTACCAAAGGAATTTTAATATATATACATTAAAATGATGTATTAGATTCAGCAATTCCTTTTCCCCTACAGCAACAAACCTGGTCTTTGGAAGCTAGTATTGTATAAAGAATAAGCTGCTCATTCAAATACAAAAAAATTCCTTTACCCAATTGTATTTTTTCACATTTGAAATTCATTTTCAGGCTTTATTACCTAATAAATACCAGATCCCAATTTATGTTCAGGTAGAGTATTGTTAGCATTCTTGGAACTCTCTCTCACTATTCAACTCTACCTATACAAGATGAGCATTTTTCTTTAGACACAGATGTCAACATAAATTGATGAGATTCTCCCACTCCTAATAGTTGATATGAAACTTTTCAACAGTCCCTGCACAGAAATTCATAGTCCATTATATAACAAGCCATTCAGCTTCACATGAAAACTAAGGAGAAAAATACCTTCAAAAGCTAAAATGACATAGTAACACTTGCAAAACTTGGTATTGCTTCAATGAGAATTAGAGTGTTTTCTAAGGCATTGAGCACAGCAGCACATGCACAGCCCTGTGTGTGCAGTCCCTTATTTCTCCTTTGATATGATGTGAAGTACTGCATTTAAAATTTCTTATTAAACTTGTTTAGCAGAAGAACAAGTGAAAACTGTTTGAGGGTCTTGTTCAGGGTCTATTTATGGCTCTAGAGTTAAGAACTTGTTCGTTTTTTCTCAGAGCACCTCTGTCTTAGATTTGTTTTCCCTCTTTTGCATTGCTACTGTCTTGGGAAACCACTTGTGATTACTGCTAGGATCAACTTCAGAGAAAACCACCTGCAAAAGATAAATTCAAGAGGTCATCTGGTCCGTGTTCCACACTGGTGGAGGAACAGCATTGTCAGATCGGTGTCCAGTCACTTCTTGAAATTGTCTGGTCTGGGGTATTCCAAAGCCTTCCATGTCTCTATCACTATAGATGTATAGAGTTGATTTTTTGTTCTCCCCAGCATCAGACTTACATCTTCTTTTCTGCAATTAAACTGAAGACCTCTTGCCAGTTGTAGGAAACAACTGAACATGGAAAGCAATTAATTGTGCTTTTTTTATGTTACCCTTAGAAAGACTTATTAGAAATCTGTTATGATGTTCCCTACCTCTATTCTCTCTTCCTAACACTAAACAAAGGCAGTTTTTTCAACATGTCCCTCAGAGGTGGTGCCTTCAAGTCATCCATCTTATTAATGCTGCCTTCCAGCTTTTGACATGCTCCAGTTCACCTGCACCTTTCAGGGAGATTGAAAGGTCCAGGTGGGAAAAGGTCAAGAGAAGAGAAACTTATTGATTGATTGCTGATTTTTTTTCAAAAAGGATCCCCTTTGACACAGTGGACACAGTTCAGTTACCAATACAGAGGATCTACTGTTGTTTGAACCATCATATAGAACCTCAGTGATCCTTGTGGGTTCCTTCCAACTCAGAATATTCTGTGATTCTGTGATCTCCCCAGGTGATAGATGATGTTCCAAAAGGGTACAGCCCCCCTGTGGCTGTTTGTTCCCCAGTCCCACACAGATGTCTCAGTCATCAAAAGCAGCAAAGTAACACAATGTTCAGGCAACTGAACCAACCTGTCTATGCCTGCTAACAGAACTGGACAAAATTTCATAATCTTCAAAGACACAAGACAGCATTTCTTTATTCATTTTAGAAATCCTTGTGCTTTTGCAGGCCAGACAGATTTCCACCGCCTCATATAATGCAGCTTTATGCTTCCTGAAGATCTGTGAGTGCAAGAAGTATGATTTCTGGTCCTTGTTCAATAATAAATGAGTTCACTATTAACTTAACCTGTATATTCACATATGAGTTACTCTCTACCTAAGTACCTTCTCATTGTATGACTCATTCCATAAGTTCTAAATACAGTTAATTGATTGATATCCAACCCCAAAACAGACTTCCATGGAAGTTTTACTGGAGGAACTGGGTGTAAAACTGAGACTTTGCTCTTTATTTGATTGACTGTTTATTTTACGAGGAACTGTGCACCAAGAAAAGAAGCCAACTGAAAGCCGTATATTGCTGGGTGATAGTGACTGCAGCACAGATTTGTGGATCCATTCAAAGGAGTTAGAGGAAAGATACAGACCACATGGTTTTTTTTCTTTTATGCTCCTGTCCTCATTAAACAGTCACAGAGAAGTCCTGCAGGCTGTCCAGGGGTGAGGAAATCCTCATGACACATGTTGTGGGAAGTCTTGCTGACTAACTAGTTGAGAAACCTCGATGTGAGTTGTAAGGGGAAGAGGGAAGGATAATTTCTCTCAGTGTTCCTTAGTAGTTACATGTTCTTTCAAATTGAAGGAAAAATATATAATGTATCTCACAGAAACTCCCAAATGTTTCTGATTATCTGTATCATGAAAAATCATAGAATGAAAAAATGGCTTGGGTTGAAAGGGACCTTAAAAATCATCTAGTCCCTATTCCCCTCCCATGGGCAGGGGCACGTTCCACTAGACCACGTTGCTCAGAGCCCCATCTAGGCTGACCTTGAAGACTTTGAGGGATGGGGCACCCACAGCTTCTTTGGGCAACCTGTTCCAGTGCCTCACCACCCTCACAGTCAGGAATTTCTCCCTACCATCTAATCTGAACCTACCCTCTTCCAGCTTAAGGCCATTCCCCCTTTTTCTGTCACTGCATACATTTGTAAATAGTCCCTCTCCAGCTCTCTCCCTTTAGGTACTGGAAGGCTGCTGTACAGTGTGCATGGAGCCTTCTCTTCTCCAGGCTGAGCAACCCCGGCTCTCTCAGCCTGTCTCTGGTGCTCCAGCTCTCTGACCATCTTTGTGGCTCTCCTCTGGACTCACTCCAACAGGTCCATGTCCTTCTTTTGTTGGGAGCCATGGAGCAGAACTTATTAACATGCAGAAATTGCAATGTATAAAATTACAGCTTTTAATTGAAGACTGGCACTCATACAAGTATGTTGCCGAGAAGGGAAATGTGGGTTTTGATGCTGGCAATGTTGAAGCCCATAGTGGGCTGTTATTTACTAATGTCTCTATACATATAAAGCATACACCGATTAGCAAGCCACTTCAGTAAATAAGTACAGTACAAATGTAGTTAACAATTACTGCAACTGAGACAGTAATGAGTACAGGTTCTTCTCACCTGCACTTCGAAATACAGACTTTCCCCTTTAAGCTCACTGCTTATTTTTACTTGTGAAAAAAATGAGCTCTCTTTCTTTATATCATTTGCCTTTTTACATTATCTGAAGAATACAAAAATAGCAGCAGGGACAAAACCCTCCAGCATGACTCAGAGAGCTAAGAAAAGCCACAAGCCACCCTGCTAATGTGGTGACAATTCACATGCAGAGCTGCTAACTGCACAAACCCTAATGCACCTCTGCCCACTGCCTTCATATCATCGCTTTCATATGTACATGCATACACACAGTGGAGGGGGGGCATGGCACAGAAAAAGTCACCTCAGTGAAGTCAATTTAATACTCCTGGTGAGTTAAACAGGGACTGGAGTTTGCCTCAGGTTTTGAAGTTAATGCGCCTGTATAAAATTACATCTTAACTGCAGGTCTGAGCATAGCATGAGACATTTACATTTTGGTTTACCCTGAGGGAAACACCAGGCAAGTCAGTGTGGCAAAAGATTGACATAGTGTTGATACATCACAGGTCCCCTGGCTGAGGCATGAAGAACATGCCCCCACCACACTGCTGTGATCCATGACCATCCCACCCTTCCCTAGTACTGCAGCCCAGCCTTTAAACAGATTTGCTGTTCTCACGGGCACAAGATCCCCCAGCATCAGCTGACCTTGTAACTCCATTTAGTGCTAGACCTATCCTAAGGAAAAAGCAAAATCATATTTATTGTCACAGAAGACAGGAGCAATGTACTTGTGTTATGGAACTGGGCACAAAGTTTAACAAAAAATAGAGAAGTAAATAAAAACTAATTAAAAAAGTCACCTTAAGTATTTCTCTGTCCTCATCTGCCCTGAGTTCTTTGCAGATGTTGTTGCTATGTATAAATTCGCACAAGCAAATACCCATCAGAGTGTTATCTTGAAGATTCTGCCTCTTCCTCTGCTCACAGTCCCCTGTTTATATGCTTTCTTAAAATGAAAAATCCCTAAATATTTATGAACCTTCAAAGTTTGATCCATCTCTTCAGTATTCCCCTTTTCAGCTATTATTGTCAGAGTCTGCGTCATGTTTCAGCTTCATTTCCTTCTTCCCTCCAGCTAGTCAATGCAGACAAATCCCTCAAGACTGATTTTGCATGTCACTAGCACTGTACCTGCTGCCCACAGCACCTAGCCAGGTCCCAGCTGATGTTTAACCACTGAGGCAAATGCAGCAAAGTAATTTTACTCACCTTTCACATTTCTGCTATGCGTTTCCACTGCCAGTCCAGCCAGTCGTGTGATTTATCACAAATCTTCGCATATTATATCTTTACTGTTCCTTAAGATTAGTAGCACTTCACTTACACCCAGTTCGGCAGGTTTCCCCCCAACATGGTCGGTAGGAGGAACAGAAAGAAGAGTGAAGAAAGAAAGGGACAGAAAGAAGAGCTATGAGCCTGTCACCTTGGGCTGGATGCAATCTGCTCTGGGAAAGCACTTTGTTTGGAGTGAGGCTGAAGAGGCTCAGAGCAGTGGAGACAAGACCAATAAAAAAACCAGAGCTCAGCTGCCTGCATTCATGCTCACTGCCAGGGATACCTGCACCCTACAGACCTCCACATGCTCCCTGCAAAATCCATACCTGAAAACACAGAGATGTTAATCCCCACTAACTGGCATCCTGTGTGAAGTGTTGGCCTTGAGCACTCAGTGGGACAGTGGGCAGTTGCATTGCCCCTCCATGCCCCAGATAAAAATGCTGTTATTCTGATTCAGCAACTCTTCAGAGATGCTCATGCAGCCTGGCCATGTGGCCTCACAGGTTGCTCCCCCTTCCACACCAGTTCACAGCGTGAAAACAAAACCCATTACCAACCAGCAAAACAAAGTGTCTCAAAAATCAACCCTTACTGGAGGGAGTATGTGTTTCTCTAATTAGGGCACCTTCCCAATATCTCTGGTTTTAAGTGCTATGGCAACAGGCGATATAAACATTGACAAATGGAATGGAATGGAATGGAATGGAATGGAATGGAATGGAAGTAGAGGTTCTCAAACAAAAAGAAAGTCCACATTACACAAGCGGACTGCTCAAAATGACACAAAAGCCAGGGAGTCTAGAATTGATTTTATAAGTGATATGGAACATGTACAAAATTTTTTAGCCTAGTAAATAGGGGCAGAGGGATAAAGATTTATCAGCTGAATCTTGGTAAGTTGTTTCCCATCTGTTTATCTTGACACCTGGAAGTGCAGACATGTTAGCTGAAGTAACCAGCATTTATTATCTACAACAAACCTGACCAATTACTCTTCAATGTAAAAATGTCTTTAAAGCAAATTTGGGGCAGTGCAGCAGTGCTGAAGTGGCTTCTGCTTCTCATGACTGCAGGGCTTTCCTGAAGCAGCTGTAGTGTTTGGCTGCACTGATCTGCCAGGACCAGCACCTCATGCACCCCACAAACCAGAAGGCAAATCTGAGCACTACAGAAGTCCTTTCTAAAGCAGAACTGGCAAGCCAGAGAAAAATTAAATAAAGCTCTTAATCTGTACTTACAGACAAATATAGGTTCAAAAATCAAAATAATGCTAGGCAAGTGTCTTTCAGAGGAAAAAGACTGTAATATTAGATAATATACTAGAACAATATACTTAAGACATGACATAGTTTCTATTCTTCTTATTATTATTTCTAAATGGGAATCCAGTTTACTTTTATCCCTCTTTACAGGCAAGCCTTTATTTTTGCACTATGTTGGGACTACCACAAAATACATGGAAATAGGATTTTGTGAGGGCACAAACCCAGAAATTTCTTCCCTAACCCCATTGACTGTAAAGCCATTTTTCTGAGTTTCTCATATATGTACGATAAATTCATGTACATACAGAGCATGATGCAACCAAATCAAGAAAAGACGAAGTTGGTTTCTCCTAGAAAATCACCAAGAAAATAAACACAGGGTAATTACTAGTGAGAATTCTTTAATGTTGGAGTGCTGCTCACTGTAACATCTGATAGTTATATAAATACAGCCAACTAGGTGCAGTAGTCACTAAAAGCCATAAAAACAGTCATCTTGTGAACTGTTATCAAACCCATCAGACTGTTCATTAAGCAATCTTCTGGGAAAACCTTCAGGAATCAGACCACATTTATTTCTCCATAGCTGATGTTCCTCCTTCTTGAACCTCAAAAAGAAAATATGAACTAGCAACGTCTCTGACACAGGTCAGAGGTGCACAGCACCTAGCCCAGTTGAGCTCAGTTACGATGGGGTTTGCATACAGTAATAATCAGTCCCTTTAAAGCTACTACACTGAAAGAATCCACCTCAATTTAAGAAATTCCAAAAAGGGAAAAAAACCTGCATTAGCTTTGCAGCTAAACTGAGCCTGCACATCTGCTCAATAGAGTCAGAGGCTGTCAGGACCTCCCAAGTATTTATCTGCCTCTGGGGAGTACTCTGGGCAGAACTGTGCCTAAAAACAAGTGGCCTTCTCCATGGCAGCATGGCCCTCCCTGGAGTGCACCATCAGCACTGCTGGCTGGTGATCAGAACTCCACAAACTCCCCCTGAGCTGTCAAAACAGAACTTTAATACCAGGAAATTAGTTTGTTCTTCAAGCAACTTATCATAACTTTGTCTTGAGTTGGAAATAAGGACTGAGCAGTAATTTTGCTAAAAATGTTTTCAGCCCTGCACAGCAACACAGTAACACCATTAATGTTCGTGAGGTGAAGTTCTCTGTGATCTACTTCATTTTTTGAAATGCTGAAACTTGGTCTTCCCCAGCAGACATGCTAAATCATCACAGTGCTGAATGAACTCTTATTGGGTTTACAGTTCAGAAAAGGAGTTTTCTGTTTACAAGTTTAAATTCGTATAGCATGTCTATGAAAGTCAAGGCTTGAATGCCTATGGATTGAAACATGGTTAGTTTTCTTTTCCAAGTATATGAATTCTGTGCTCAAGCATTTTGCTATTCATAAAGTTTTCTAAATCCCTTTTAACAGATATAAATAACCTTATTTTTAGTTCACAGTGTCCCAAGTTTTATCAGCAGAATACTGTGCCACATATTCTCTTCCAAAGTCTAAATACACGCCTAAAATAAACTCTTACTTTGCTAGCTCTGCTTACTGGGATGTTCTTCCCTGCTTTTTAAACTCTAGACACTGCTGCTTGTTTATGGATTTGAACACATACAGCATGGAAAGGAAGGCTAGGGATTTTTCTAGGCGTCTTCTGTAAAACCTAACAGTAACTAAACAATACTCCAGGAAGGGCTAGCTGCATCAGCAAGGATGACCAGGAATCCCTACCTGAGGAATCTGGGTCAGAAAAACCACCTGGCTGTTTTATAAAGTCTTGACTGTAGGAAATGAAGCACTGTTTTAGACATGCTGAACTTGTGGGGAGAAAGAGGAGAAGGCTGTGCAAAAGGACTGTCCACAGCACTGGGGTGTGGAGGGAGAGTCAGAGCAGTACAGTGCCCCAGGGGAGGGGAGAATTGCAGGAACAAAAGTGTCTGAGAGCCAGTGGGTCTGCTAACATGTCTTCCAAATATTAAAAATCACAATGATAACAGGTATCATCTTGATAAAACAGCCATGCTCTGGAAAAGTCTGAAAGCCTTTTGCTGGAAGGAAGCTAAAAGGAACATAGAGAAGGCTTTTTTGCAGTCTCTTAAATTTTGCATGCTTTATGGTTATTGAATTTTATTTTCCATGTAGTTTTAAAACTTATCCCCTAGAATTCTATAGTTGCAGTTTGTCTTTCTTTTAAACACAAATATTTTTTTCCAAAATCTTTTTCAAATATTCTAATTTTATATGTAGATTATTGAGGGAAAACCCAGAAAAATTAACACAGACAAACTTCAATTGCATAAACACCAGTTATGGGTATTTTATGGGTATGGTATCCATATATGATAACTCATATTATGCAGGTTTCCCAAGTCAAAAAATCCATGGGAGAGAATGAAGAAGTTATTTTCTCTACCAAATGCTTTTTTGGTTGGTGGGGTTTTTTTTCCATTTCTTTTGGCAAATAAAAAGTAAACATCTTAATATACACATTTTTTCTAAATAAATATAGAAATTTACTTATTTTCTATATCTTCAAAATATCATTCATTATCATCAGCTCCTGCTACCTCATACCAATTAATTTACAAGTAACCAAAGAGAATGGAGTTAGATAATACTTTGATATATAATTGATGAGCTCAGTACTCCAGATGCCTTTGAGTCAAATAGCTGGACCAGCCTGATTGAAGTGGTTTTTAGTGAAATGTCACAAAAGCATGTGATTAGCTATTGCCTGTCAACACCGGTGCTGAGGCAGCAGGATAGGGCAGGAATGCTCAGACACGCCAGCATGCTTGGCTTCATATGGGCAGAGGAGTTCAGGGGCTTGTCTAGTGGTGGTGGCAGTCCAAAATTCTCCATCCTTCTCATTTCTGGAAGTAGGAAGAGAGACACTTCCATCACTGGCCAAAACCATAGAAGAAAGTATTTTTCTACTGGCAAATCCTCTATGTATTTGTTATGTAGCATGTCACAGAAGGATGGCCTAGAAGGGAAAATACGGTGAAATTTCTGTTTACTGCAAGCTATCTTTTGTGGAAATCAAGACCATGACTGTGGATTCAAGTTTCACTGGAAAGACCTTTAGATAATACATTAGAAATATTTTCCTAACATCAGCAACCCCCTTTTCAGTTCCTTTGCCAGTTTCTGTCCTATGGAGACTGAAATTTAGCTAATGCAGAGCAACACAGAGACTCTACCTCACAAACTGGGTTTTTTGTTTATACTTAGGTACTACTGTCAGTAGTCATACAGGGAAAAAGACATCTTTGTTTTTTTCCAAGTGCAGGGCATGACACAGGCCAGGTGCAGTGCTTTCATAGAGAAAGAAATTCAAGTTGGATCAAATGGGATTAGGGACAATCATGAAAGGCTCTCCACATGACTTAAGAGTTGGGCACCTTTTTTTGAGTCAGGCAAAAAGGACATCAAGTGGAAGAGAAAGCTCTACCCTGTTGGCTCAGTTTGGCCTGACTAGTCTAGTTTAAAGCAATTGCTCTATGTTAGCAAAGAGAAAGTCCATTAATGTCACAGGGAACTGGTGATTTCACCATGTCATGGATCAGATCTGCATTCATTAAGCTTCAATGGTCTCCACTTACTCAATCTATTCCGAGCAGTGTTGGCTCTCACCCCTAACAAAGTCAGTAGAAAGCCTCCTGTCATTGCCCATCTTTAAGATGATGCTACATTTCTCTCATTCCCACTGGCAGAATTAAATATCTTGGAGTTGTTTGCACTCATATCAGTGTGAAAAATGTGAAAACATTTTTTCAGAAGGATAGGAACAAACTCCAACAGTGACTTACTTGGCTTGGTTTGGGGAGGCTGGTGATTGTATCAGTGACAGCAGATGTTTTCATTTTCATCTGTAGCAAGATTTATTTTGAAAAGTTAAAGTATATTAGAATTGTAGAATCACTAAGGTTGGAAGAAGGAAGGAGATCAGGTTGGACTGGCAGGACCTGCCTTTCCTAAACCCATGCTGACTGATCCCTAGGTTGCCATGTGATAGCACTCAAGATGATCTGCTCCTTGACCTTCCCTGGCACCAAGGTCAGGCTGAAAGGCCTGTAGTTCCCTGGATCCTCCTTCTGGCCCTTCTTGTAGATGGGTGTCACATTTGCCAACCTCCAATACAACTGGCGCCCCACTCAGCCAGGACTGCTGATACATGATCGAAAGTATCTTGGTGAGCACTTCCATCAGCAACATGGAACTGTACTGGAATTATAGAGGGACTGGTAATGTAAACGGTGGAGCAAGAAAATAAATCCCTATGTAGAAGCAGACAAGGATGTGATTTTTCTTTCTGCATTGTATCTGCTTCTTTTTAGGATTCCATACATTCAATTCACTTGGAGCTATTTCATTCCAGCAGTGGGTGTCACACAACTCGCCACACAGCTGTTGTCAGTGAAAAACAACGGGATATTATAATGAAATGAACAGCCTGTTAGTTCACATCCTGGTTTATTTTCATGCCTCACTCTTGAGAAAACCAACAGGCAGCTGCTCTATGACTTTGAACTGGTCCCTATTCATTTCCTACTCGGGTGCGCTTGGACACCAGAATGTATTATGCATGCACAGCAGCCCAAAGGAGCCTCATTCTTGCTTCAAGCGTGTGAAAATAATACATTGGATCTGATGGTTATACAAATAGTAGTAATTATGCAGAAAACAGCTCATGTTCTCTTGGTAAGGGCACCTCATTAATTTCGCTGAAACCTCCCTAAATTATAGCAATGAATTCTCCTGTCAGGTTTGGGTTTGGGCGATTTTTTGTTTGCTTTTCCCTTTCAAAAGCAAATTGTGCGATAGAAAAGTGAAAAAATTTCTGCTGGTTGCAGTGGACAAATTGCCCACCAGATAAAACAGTGGTGGTGAGAACAAGAGCTGTGATGTCTAGTACACACTAGAATTGTGCTTGCTAACAGCTGTAGAGGAAGTATTAGTTTGAACAAAAAAAATTCAAGAAGTAGTTGCAGAAGTGGCAGAGCCTATTTTCCAATGGATTTCTATCTTGTGGTCAGCTGAATTGCATGAAGGTTGCAGCATGAACTACACAGACATAAGAGAACACTCTGAGGAGAAAGAAATCATACTAATTTTTAGAAAAACTTGCTAGCCAGTTAGGGGGGTTTTTATTAGTAGTAGTAAATGTCAGATATTCTTCTTATGAGACAAAATTTGACAGAGGAGAGGATTCTTCACTTGACCCTGTGCATCGTGCATCTGAAAGTCAGCCATGAAACACAAGTCACTGGAGTCCTTGAAGACAGATAGAGCATCCCTTGGGTCTTATGGATCCTCTGGCAATTGGTACAATTTGGAGAAAGAAAATGAGTGGAAATGCAGTATCTTTGAGGCCTTCAGGAGTCTGTCAAACCTAGTCAAAACTGAACAGCAAGTTTGAAAGTTATTGAGAAGGGAGTCGATGGTGGACATATCTCTGCAGCGATATATACTGGGCTTAATTTCTATGGAAACCAGGCTAATAAATAATATCCTTTCATTATTGTCACCTTTCTGGTTCCCAAGGGCTAGCTGATAACAGTGTCACCATACGGATTCGGCCTGTGCATAAAACTCTACATGCATTCCTCTCAACTCCTCTGTCTTTGGAGGTCCATGCCTTTAATACAGGTGTTTCTCTTCAATGGACAAACACAAGAGAAGTGTTTTCTACTCTCTAAAATCAAGTATCACGTGACTTTTCCTATGGAAAACTGCTCCAAACCAGTGAGTAAAAGGAGGGACTGACATCAGGACAAGGCACTGTTGGCAGGGACATTGTTAGAGATCAATTTGCTTGTGTGCTGAAGGAGTCAATCTAAACATAGCTCCGTATATGTGGCCAGTGTTCACAGTGCAGCCTGGTACTAGGAAGCTGCAGAGACTCCTTTCTCCTCATGCATGAATGTGGAGCAAATTACTGCTCCAGTGATGTTAAAATCAGAGCCTCAGCATTTTTCAAAACATAGTTATTTCCAAATACTATTTTTCAGTCATTATTCCCACTTTCCAAAGACTATGAAGATGCTTTTTCAAAGGCTGAGAAAACATTCTAAGGTATTTTGATTCCATTTACAAAATATTGCCTAGATGACTAACTGCTGATAAATACTCCACAAATCCCAGGGGTGAATGACATTTTATTCCTTATTTGCTGTGTGTGAAGTCCTAAAAAGGATTCCCTTTGGTTTGCGTTTGGAAGGAGGAGAATTTTTGTTGTAGAGCCTCCTATACAAGCTTACATTGATCGTTAAATAAAGTGTTTCTAATGCATAACATTTTATTCTATATACTACTGGATGCAGTAATGGGAACAGCTTTATTCATCATTGCTGCCCTGCTGCACGTACAGAATCATAGAGATTCAACTGCCATTCCTTAAGTTTACAACTTCAGTTAGTTACCAATGTGTTTCTGATTTTTTGGTTTTTTTTCAAATCCTTTGTTAATTTTACTTTATCTAACCATATAACTCCTGGTGAGGCAAGTTTCCAAAGAATCAGAAGAATCAGTTATTTCATGGGTTTCCTTCACTTCCAGCTATGTCCCAGCTATTATACTGCCTGGTTCTCATAACTGAAAGTCTTAATGAATGCTTTAGCATTTGTGTGTGCCATGCTTTTCATCTCTTGTAGCCTGCAGGATGCAGCTACAAAATGTCACTGTTTCATTTCATTCTGGCCTTTCATTCATTCCTTTCATAAGTTGCATGTCTGCGACATATTTTCCCAAACACTTTGACAAATATGACTGTAATAAGAATCTTGATACATCAAATGGTTAATGAAAGTGTAAAAATAATTATTAAAATATAATTTGAAAAAAAATAATTGAGTAGATGAAGCAATAGGCATGAGTATGTGGTATTTATAAAAGGGCCAGTGAGAAGGTTGAACGCTAGGGAATCCCTGGGCCAGCTCTCCTTTCTATTGCACTGTGAGAAGTGTATGGCTTATTGCAGCCAACACACCTGCAGAGTCAGGTCATCATTTTCAAACCCAGTTAATCTGTCATTTAGGAATATTGAGTAAATACAGACTGGCGACTAACATAGGAGTTCCTACTGACTGTAGAAAATACTGTTTTCTAAATTAATTACCTTAGTGGAAAAAGTATCAGTCAATGCCTTTCTTACTAGCCATTTCAAATCCCTCTCTTGTTTCATTGTATTGGGTTTACACGACAAGGTCTTAGGAGCCAGTGGACTGCATGGGGTGGCTCCTGTCAGAAGACACCAGAACCTGCCCCTATCGATAGAGAATGGGGAGAGTTGTCAGAACCAGTTCCAGAGGACTTCAAGATGGACCTGCCACTGGCCACAGCTGAGGTCATCAGTGACCTTGACAGTAGCACCTCTGTGGCAACATAGTTAAGAAGGAGTGAAAAACATTGCACAGAGTCTGGGAGAGAAGGGTGGAAAAACATGAGAAAAACATCTCTACAGACAGAAAGGTCACTGAAGAACAAGGGGGAAGAGGTGTTCCAGGCACGAGAGCAGAGATTCCCCTGCAGCCCACGGTGAAGGCTATGGAGAAGCAGGCTGTGCCCCGGCAGCCCATTGGAGGTCCAGGGTGGAGCAGATCTCCCCCCCTGCAACAAGAGCAGGGGATGTGCCCTGAAGAAAGCTGCAGCCTGTGGACAGCCCACACTGGAGAAGGTTTCTCCAGCTCATGGAGAGGAGTCCTTGCAGGAGCCTGTTTCCTCATGGGACCTGCGAGCCTATGGCATTCACAGGTGACCCATGTCTGTTCCTGAAAAATTACACCCCTTGGAAATGACGCATGTTGGCGAAGGTCATGAAGGCCTGTATCCCATGGGAGAAACCCCACATTGGAGCCATGGAAGAATATCAATTTATCACGCACTATCTCTGTGGCAACTCCCATTCCCAGTCACCCTGAGCCACTACGAGGGATGAAGAGTGAGGAGTGAGCCTGGGAAGAAATGGAGGTGGGGGACAAAAAGTGGTTTTAGTTTTATTTCTCACTATCATGGTCTGTCACAATTAATTGTCAGTAAAGTAACTTAATTTCCACATGTAGAATCTGTTTTGTTGATGAAATCAATTGAAGAGTGACCTCCCTGCCCTTTACTTGACCTGTGAGTTTTCTTCACATTTTCTCCCTCTGTTCTGTTGATGATTGGGATGTTGGGCACCTGGTAGCCAGCCAAGGTAAGTCAGACACAATCATTTTTATGTTTACTCTTTTCAAAACTTCTTCTGTGGCTATTTAATGTTAGTCTCCCTTTCTGATATGCCTTATTTTCTTTCTCTTCTGTTGAGGTGTTTCTTACATAAATACATTATCGCTCATGTTTTTATTAAGCTTTAGTTAATAATTTGCTCCATTTTTACTCACAAGTTGTGCTACTTAATAGTTTTATTTTATTTTGCTTGGCCTTTCCAAGTACTTATTCAGTCTTTACCAGCGCAACACGTTATTCATTCAATTCTTGAGGTATAGCACTTTCGACAAATGCAACAATAGTCTGTCCTCTAACAAGCTTACAGCTCAAATAATAGATGACAGAAGAAGCCTGAGCTGGGGGCAATCACAGAATGATAAGATTTTCACATTATACACTTGAGAATGAATTGACCACAGGATATATATAGATCATCACATCCTTGATGGCATGTAACTGTGTAATCAGTGTCTGATAATGGCTTCAAGACATCAAAGCAATGAGGTTTCAAAACAACCCTCTTGTTAGAGTCGTGGGGACAACAAAATAAGTCATCCTTAAGCTGGATCCTGGTGTGTTTCTGAAAAGGACTGTGTGATATTGTTGCCTGCAGCAGCAGAGTAGTGGATTTTTTCTTTTTAATTTTACTTTTTTCAATGGTATTCTTTGTATTTGCTTGTTGTGAACAGGGAGGGAAAGGGGCTTGTTAGAGTGTCGGTTTACAGAAGGTGAATATCAAAGTTACATTCATGAGGGACAGTAGTCAACGCACAGCACCTCTGGAATGGATGAAGTGCCAGCACAGGATCTAGCAAGGAGCTGGCTCATTAGATGGCTTTCCAAACCTTGACCACCTGCACTTGTGGTAGCTCCTGCCTGTACCCAGGAGTAGAAGGTGTTTGGTTTATTGCACAGTTGATGGGCACTGTGCATTAGACCGTATGACTGCAGACCAGCTGACCACAGACTAACCCAATGACAGCTGTCATTCTGCCATTCAGAGCGGTCAGCATGTGGCACCAACTCCGATAACTTGCCAAGCCATGTTAAAATAAGCAGTAAACTACTTTCCAAATAGGCAGTTGCTCTAGCTTTTAGAGAGCAAATAAAGCAGGGAGGAGAAGGAAGGTGATCCTCAGGTCAGGAAGGTAAGAGGGTGGGGCATGTGGCCAAAAAATGATCTCACAGTTGACTGTGATCTGCTTTTCAAACATAGTTTCTACTCCTTCTGCAAAAAAGTATATTTGATAATAAACAGCACTGCTGGTAGAGTGGCTAGACATCTTAAGAAAAAAATTAAATGGTTTATTTGATTATATGGGGGAAAAGCATTTGCACAGGCAAAGTGTAATTAAATACCAGACTCTCTCCAGCCCTCAGAACATTGCCACAAGGTTAAGGTACTTTTTCCCTTGTGCACAGATTGCTTTTTGCCTACAAACATGAACACACACACCAACTCTGTCAGCTTGCTGTATGTGCCATTTTTTTGTGATTTGAAATAGTCTTCTCTTGCTGGAAAAAAACACTTTCACACCACTACCAGTAGCTTCTCAAATACTAGTAGCATTCAGGGAGCCATGATAGGAAATGGCTTGTTCATCCTCTCTGTTTTTGATCATACTTAGAAACTGAATCCTGTTTTAAAAGCAGCTATATTTCCTAAATGACTGTTGCCTAGAAAAACAGATGCATGAATGAAAAAGGCCGAGTGGGAAGGCTGGGAGTGATTGTAACCCTTAAATTGTTTTACTGGATTTCAAGTAAGGGGAATATTTCTGCAGTGCTATGTGGCAGGGAAATCCAGGAGTTTCTGCACAGCATCTGCTTGATGGCTCCAGAGCCTCTGATCCCAGGAGCCAGGCTGGTATGCACGCTGCTTTCTCCCTATTTTCTGACTGCCTGAGCTAACACCACTGAATGTTTCATTGCCTGTCGCTTTGCAGAAGCCAAGCAACACTGTTTTGTTGGAGTTTTTCAAGCACCCCTTGGTGCTTTGGCACACAATTATTTTGACGAAAACGCTCTTCAGCTTCTTCATTCTCTGCCTACTTCATTTTCCTCTGCAAGTCGTGTTTTGCTGTGTGGCTGCTGAAACCTTCACATGGGAAAGGCACATGCTGTTTCTACAATTACTGCCTATCACCCTGTCTGTCCATCCATCTGTGTCTACCCAGGGAAACTTGTCAGTTTATCATGTTGTCCAGTGGGGAGCAAGGATGGTCTTTGGTCAGCACCCAGCACGCAGAGATCCTGCTCCATGCCAGCACACCTGGGCAAAACAGCAACATAAAACAGATTGACAAAACAGTACTTGAAATGGAAATAGAACTCTGCCACAGGTACTCTCGAGAGCTCCTTTCACCCCTCTGTTTTTGTGAGGAGGTTGATCTCTGTGCACCACCTTCACCAGATGTCTTTCACACACACTCAGAGGATCAATGGCCCTGAGAAATTTCAAGAGTTTTAAGTGAATTCCTCCCTGAATGTGTGTTTTGAATGCAGACACAGAAGTAACATCTCCCCCTTGATTTTCTTGAAGAGTTCTGTTATTACATGTCATACTGGTTTGACTAGCTCTTTGTTCCTTACTCTTAGGTGTCTTTCTGGCAATAAAGATGTATTTTCCCTCATGAGAGAATGGAGAGTGTTTACTCCTCGGCTCTACAGATCTGCTTCACCTTACTCCAACCTTTCAGAATAAGGCATTGCTCTCAGGCTGGGAAAACACAGTATATTGAATTATTTTAAAGGAGGCAAGAGCAAGAAAATCTTGAGTGTGATGGTTCAAGTATGGGATGACACAACACTTGTGCCATGGTCTTGCTGACTGAAAGAAGAATTCAACAGTCCTCACTGCTGAGGCCCTCAGAGAGACTTCTTGCTCAAATCTGGAGCAGGCATCCTCAACCTGTTTCCCAGAGGACCACTGGAGGTAACTAGCATGGCAAGCTATAGCATATACCTTTTAATTCTTGAGGAAAAGTAATCAAAATCCCTTCTGCAGGGATATAACTCTCCAAACTCCCCAAGGGGGAGGAGAAAAGAGGTAAAATGCAGCATGGGTGAGGAAGTGAGAGAACCAGATGGGACAGTTATCCTGCCACCAAGAAGTGTGGTGAGTGAAAGGCTCTCCAGAACATGGGCTACATCATTGCCCTGGGCATCAAATACCCTTTTTCTGGTGACCAGATATTTTGGCAGTCAATTCTGTGGGGAGGTTTTGTACTAAAAATTGTTTACTCATTGCTCCATATCCGGAATTAAAGCAGAGACCCGAGAGAAATTTCAGGTTATAACCTGAGAGGTTCAAAGGCCTTCATAGAAAACATGACTGTAGGTGCCATCAAAGTTCTTCTTGCCCAGACTTTGTCTGGAGATCCAGCTTCCTTCTTGCCACTCTAATCAACTTCATTTCAGTCACCTAGAATAGGTAACGCATTATCCCTTCATGTTCATACACAGATAATGGCCCAGAAGGTGTAGGCACTGTCATAACTTAGATTAGTTTCCAGCTCAAGTTTGTTTCAAAAATAAATGCAGTTTCAGATTAAGCCAAGCTGTGGTTTTGTTCTGAGTACAGACCAACCCAAGTTAGGTGTAAGCTATTTCTAAAGCCGGGTTTGAATTTCCAAGAAGAAAAATGCCTGTTCGGGTACAGACCTGTGTCACTATATGTACCTTGATGTGAACTGAAATGATCACTAGTATCTTGAATGTAAAAAACATTTTACATTCTTCTTGAATTTAAAACCATGAAACAAAGTGTCTGTTCATAGTTGCTGTTAGGCAAGAGGGGATCAAAATGTGCTAAAGCTGAGTTTCCCTAGAACTCTCTCAGAGCCTTCAAATTTGTCCACTTTGTAAAAATTTGGGCTATTAGCAAAAACTGATTTGCATTTTACTCTAGGCAATTAAGGAATTATTATGTTTTCCCAGTTTTTGAAGTATCTTGAGCCATATGCAATTCACTGTAGTTCTAACAACATCTGTCATTTCCTTAGGAATATTTCACTTGTCAGAAATTAAAATGCATTACCACTAATGAGACATTATGATTTTAGATTGTCATTTCCGATTCTAAATATAAAAGTAATTATCAGCACATATGATCCCCCCCAATGGAACAATTTTATCATCATTCCCAGAAGTAACATCAATGCTTTTGTTGTTTCTTGTAAAAGAAAAGCCTTCAACATAATGACCCCCTGGTAGTCAAGTGGAAGCCATTACATAAATGCAAAGGAATGAAATAATCACATCAGTGATATAGCAATATTTTCTCCTTAAAAGAGCAATAAATAAATACAAAAGAACAATCATTTAAGTTCTTATGTACAGTTATATAAGGCAGCTTTTCTTTGGTTTTTGTCTTTTTTTTTTAAAAGCATGAGAAAAAAATAGCTAAAATACTCAGTTGAAGCTCTGAAAACTGCAGCAACAGCAGGCAGTGAAGTTTGTGCTACATCAGCAAACAAAAAGTCCTGTATTTTCCTCATACCAATATCTCACTTTGCAGACTATACAGCTGTTTGTGAGAGGCTTTTTACAATGCGAGCAGCAGATTCATAAACAAACTGGATTTCAGGGATAATTTTGCCAAATGCAAACCTGATATCCCTCTCCTGCAGCACCTCTCCTTGTTCAGCAGACCATTTACAGTGGGCAAACACTTCTGTTAGCATCATCACCCATCTTATGATTTAGCCCTGTCAACTCTGTTATGTTTATATATTGGATATCCTGTGTTTGATATAGAATAAAAGATGTCTAAGAAGGGAGTCAACAACTAAACAGACCTGCATAGACTCTCCCCTTATCTAACACTTGTAGTTAAAATTTATCTAAAGAATTGTTGCATTCTTATACAACCTGTTCCTGCATTGAATATCTCTGTACATGTCTGTAGGTTATAACACACTTCTGTATAGCCCCTTTCATGCTTTACAAATTGCATTTTTAGATGAGCATTGGTAAATATATTAATGATGGTGACTAAATAAGTAATAACATTTCTTCATTACTTACTACTTGATACTGAGAAACTGTATTTTGAACAAATTGTTCTGGTTTATTCTAATAGGAAAGTTTTTCAGAATAAAGCATTCTACTGGGTATCTGATTAGATCAATATTCAGACAGACACAACTATGTTCCCTTTTCCCATTTCATGCCCATGTGAAAGAGAAGAGAACTTGGTGGATTTTTGCCCAAATTCTTCTCCTTTTCCTGAGGATAAGACCATGAAAGGAAAGATCATCTAGGATCATCAGAACTAGTTTTCTGTTATCTTCATTAGCTATGTCACACACATTTTTCCACAAAGAGACAAGTACATAAGTTTATTTTTTACTCATATCAGTAATCAGCTACTGGTTAGGAACATTGGGTTAATTTCCACTTTGACATTATTCTTGTCCTTGTTTATTTACAGTTGATTTTGTATCAGCATTTAGGTCAGTTAAATGCAGAGGTCCTTTGGCCAGCTGCCAGACAACGGGTATTCCTTTCTTCTGATTCTCCTCTCCTTCTTGCCCATGTTCTTACTCCTCACAACTACGTGCAGTGTTTTGGGTGGGAATTTACCAGTGCTTCAAAGAGGGTAAATAAGACTTTTCCAGTTTCTGCTGGAAATACTCTGATCCAGCTACAGGCCCCTTGTTGGCCTTCCCGCAGTTGCATCTCAACCTGCTCACCCTGCAGCTGCTTAGTATAACAAGGTCTTGTTCCTTCCTTTTTTAAGGTCATCCTTTTGTTCCTGTACTGTTCCTACCTCCCAGCTGTTACCACCAAGAGCTCATCAGCATGTTTCTACTTTTCCTGCCAAATTCTAAGATATTTCTGAGTCCCACATCCCAAGGAATTCAGTTCTTCTTTTTCCTCCTATTCATTAGTTCCCCTCCATTTACAATCTGCTTATCAGACATTTCCGTAGCTATCATATACTGACACATGAGACTCCAGCCCAGCTAATCGTTTCCAGTGAGAAAATGTTTTACTTAAGTCCAGACAGATTGAAACTATTTCACTTTCCTTTTACCAAAAATTAATTTGAATTATGAGAGATAAGTATTAAGTTAAACTGACACACTCTACTGTCAGGCAAATCTGTGTTGTGTTTTATACTGTTTCCCATCTAGTTCCTTGCCTTTAAGTACTTTTTCGGAATTCAGGGATGTCTATTGCCTAAGTTTCTAGTTTGATTGCATTCAGCAACTGAATTCAAATTTGATTATGGGAATTGGCATATTTTATCATCAAATTAAGAATTACTGGGTTCATTGAAAACATAGTCATGTTTAATTATTTGTAAGACTTTCTCTTATGTAATATGTCTATTTTGGGCATCTGTGCTGCTGAAGAAACTTTTCTTATTTGTTTTAAAGTACATTAAAAAATCTAAATGAGTGCTATTGTCCTGCAGTCATAATCTTCTTGATTTTCAATTCCTTTTTTTTTTCTGATCTGCTCTTTAATTTTTATCTGATCAGTCTAAAGAAGGTCTGTTCTTCTATACAGTGAAAATCCAGAAAAATTTTTCCCCCACTGTTATTTCCATGGTTCTTAATTCTGCACCAGAGAAGGTGGTTTCCTCATTTATATTGCAATTCTTAAAATATTTCTAATTTGGAGAATTAATCAAATATTAAACTACTCAAACGTATCCACACAAGCAAGCATAGATATACTGGGAGGGGGCTGGGGAAAGCAAAATATGTGTGTGAAATACTTGTGAATCACACAGTATAATAGTACATCTGTTTTGTTAAAACTAGCAGAAAAAAAACTTTCTCATTGCCATTCTTACTAGTATATCTATAATCACCTGAAGCGTTTCACTTCATATGTAAGAGAACTAGAGAATTTGACCTAGTTGCTAGATAAAAGAGAAACAAGACATACAAAGGAATAAGCTGGAGATTTTCAAGGCACAATATTGTCAGGGTTACAGGAATTTCCTCTTGCAATCCTCTCCACCCCACTTGAACTATTCCAGGACTGTTTCCTAGGCCCACACATTGAAATAAGTACATACACCCAAGTCTTGAGAATGTAATTTAGAGACAATGAGAAATACAGGAAGCTGTTTTCAACAGTGCTTTTGGCCCATTTTGTTCCATATTCCTTATCAAACCAAATATTCTAGGCAAAAAAAAAAAAAAGAGGTGACCTTGTTTTGAGAAAGTTAATTGGATTGTCAAGATGTTTTGGTACTATTTCCAGAATGGCACCATTTGAGCAGAGTATTAATATTTCATACTGGACCTCATGATACTGCTGAATGGAGAGTTCCGATAAAACAAACCTACTTTTGAAGTGTATTTTGCCTTATCAGCGTCCAATCAAAATATATTTGTTACTAAACCAGACACTGTAAAACCCCTTTAGAGAAAGACAAATGTTAAATTTCAAAACACAAAACCCAGGAGATTCCCTGCCCCCACCTGGGCTAATGCCACAGGTTCCTGTCCCCTGTGGCATCCCTTACCATTGTGCATCCTCGTCATTGTAAAGTCCCCAGTCCTGCCTAGACTGCCTCCTGTGTAAATCTTCAACTCACATCACAGCAGTTTCTCTGCTGCTGCCAGATGAATTCTGGACCTGACTCACCACCTTGCTTCCTCTGGGACTGTTGGTGGATCCTGCCACTGCCATTGACTCACCGCTGCTCAGATCCCATGGGACAGCATGTCCCTGGAGAGGGCAAACCAAAGCTGAGCTCCAAAGGCAGCAGGGCTGGCATGTCTGCGCAAAGAAAGCACAAGGTCTGTGGAAGTTGTGATGAGAATGAGTCTTACTCACTCTTTGGTCCTTCTAAACAGCTCAGATTTTCCAGGCTAAAGATCAGTGCAACCAAGCAGAGGCTGCACAGCTCTCCTGTTGGACTGTCGTTTCAGCAACAAGGATTATGGTAGTATATGCAGTAGGTAGTTTTTCAAGCCAGTGGAGTTTTTTTCTGTTTGGGAAAGTGCTTCTCTTGCCAGATTTCAACCACTATACCATAGCAGATACCAGTTGCTCCCTCCAAGCTTCCCTAGGGATCTGCAGGACTCAGGAGAAGCCAGCAGCATGTGAGACTTGATTTCACCCCAGGAATACTTAAGTAGCTCTCTGAATCCTGATTGCTACAGATTCTAGCACAGGGTGTTAGAAACTGACCCGTTTCCATGAATGCTTTCTAAAGCACCCACCCCTTTCCTCAGATCATGCTGCTTGTTCTAGTCTTTGCTTTGTTTTTCATGGCTAGTCATTAATTATCCCATTGATTGATGCAGAACGCTGTGAGGACAGGTTGCTTTTGGCATCAAACAACTTTTTTTTAAAAGATCTTCATTAAGGAAAGCTGGAGATGTGGTTTGTCAGAGGCCCATATGAATAGAACCAAAAGACCTGTTAGACCCATATGTAAAGTCAAGACCAGAATGATCTCATGTATTATATTTTCATTAACAGAATGCTCCCCAGAAAAGGATTAACATCACTTGAGCATGTCTTGCCTGGGTTTTTGTCAGAACACTTTGTGCACTTTCCAGCACAGCTTAGCCTTTGAAGGACTCACACAGAATGGGGACAGGAACAGGTTCAGCCTGCTAGCAGGCACTTTACCATTGTGACTGTATTATGTGTTACACAAACGTAATACCAACAGTCCCAACGCTGTTCAGGCACGTACATACAATGAAATGCAGAGCATTCAGAACAGAGACATTACGCCCTGCCTTGCATCATAGCCCAGCTGCCTTTTGCGCAACCCAGCCCAGAGCCTCTGAATTCCTGACACCACAAGCAACTCCTAGCACTCAGCAGAAGGGCAGAAGGGCAGAAGGCAAGTTGTGCTTTATCCACCTGCCCCTAAAGGCAGCTGCCCTGGCTCCCAGCCCTGCCTTGTTTTGGAGCAGGGTTCCTGTGGGGTGTAGAGGAGGGTCTCTGAATCCTTGGAGGAGGAGATGAGGTAAAAGGCTTTGCTGTAGTGAAGACCTGGAGCAGGAAAAGAGAACTCATTGTATGACCTTGAATAGTAATGTTCACAGTGGAGACACATCCCAGGCACGTCACCTCTCCTTTATTTGTGTTCCAGCTGAGCACTCAATGTACCAATTCTCTTCTAATCAGTATCACCCTTTGTGAGCAATACAGGAAGATTCCCATTTTCTAGATACACCGAAATAATGCCTTGATTGAATCTCCTCCCTGTAGAGAAGCAGAGAAAGACCTTCTTCCACCTCTGTCCCTACACTGAGCCCTTTAATGCAGCATTATTGGCAATACTCAGAAACAAATACTCACTACCTTCAGAAGTGAAAATCAGGGCAATCAAGAATAGCTAAAATCTATGCTGTTGGTGGTTTAAAATGCCCTTTAACTGACAGCTGTTAAAGCCAGCATCAGAACAGTCATGTCCAGGCAGTGATTGCCTTTAGATGCAGTATGACAAAGTTACAAAATCTAGGCTTTTCAATCTCATTTGTTCTGAAGTTTATCTCCATAGTCTTGGACTCGCTAGTAGCTGCAAACACCCACTGCAGACACTTTGTCTTCTTAAAATGTAATAGTCCTGTGTGACCCTTATCACTAGTAGCACCATGGTGAAAATACAGTAATTGGATAGGGGCAGTGTATGCCTGCAAGGCAATAAATATATCTTTGCAAGCAGTTCCCACTGGAAGTCTTGAAAATCACGGAACATGGTTACTTAAATGCTTGGCCCAGCTACTGCAGAGACAACATTTAGATATAAAAAGACAACATCAGTTTGTGGGAACTTTATTTCATGATCCTTGGGACAGCATAAGAGAAGCTATGCATGAAACAAGAAAACAGACAAGTAAGCAGTGGTCCTGGCAAATAGCATAGCCATTTATTCTAATTACCTAAATTTAATTACAGGAGTCAGACAAAGTGCCTTTCTACAACCAGCCAACAAAATCAATACCAAGAATTAGTCATAGTAATATAGTAGTGCTGCCTGTTAGGAAGGTGGATGGACATTTCTCATTTTAAGACCTGCTTTTGTGCTAATTTTTCTTTGTAAAACTTCATCTGTCTGAACTGAAATTGTCCATATGTGGTACCAAATTTTGACTGATTCTTCCAGAATATTTTAGCAAGAAGAGTCTAATAATTTCCAAGAAGGAAAGCAGTGACCAGGATATTGCTTGGCCATGTAACTTTCCAGGGCCCTTCTTTCCACTTTCTTTGCTTTGGAGGAAGAATTTGCAATGCTGTAGAAAGTGGAAGCTAGAATCAGGAGCTGGAATTGTGCTTCCCATAAGGTCTAGCCCAACTCAGCTAAGCTTCACCATCTTCAGACACTTCGCAGATACTCTGAGACTTCAATAGCTTCAATGCCCAGAGGTCCAGCCCTCTCTGAGGACAGTGTACCCATCTCCCTCACTGATACAACCCAGAAAACAGCTCAACATATAGGAGCACTGAGAAACTCCCCTGAAAAGCTGCTTTGAGTCATTCTGGACTTACCTGGGATAAACAAAGAATTTGTACTTAATTGTACCTTAGGTGGCACTTAAGCAACCCGAGGGAGGCACCAGTTCTTTATGAATAAGGGATGCAAATCAAAATAACAAGAAACAAAAAGACTGGGCAGGTACAGCAGATTCAGACTTAGGCCTGGAACAGGAGAAAGAGGAACCTGTGGCACAGGAGCAAAAGGATCAGAACCTCAAGAACTGGGTCGATGGGAACTTCATGAGGTTCAACAGGGCTAAGTGTAAGGTGCTGCACCTGGGTCAGGGCAACTCCTGGTACCGAGAATAAAAGCTGGACATGAGCTGGCAAAGCCTGCTTGCAGCCCAGAAAGCCAACTGCATCCTGGGCTACATCAAAAGCAGAGTGGCCAGTGGATCGAGGGAGGGGATTCTGCCCCTCTATTCCACTCTCTTGAGACCCCTGTTGGAGTGCTCCATCCAACTGTGGGGCCCCGGACACAGGAAGGACATCAACTTGCTGGAGTGAGTCCAGAGGAGGACCATGAAGATGATCACAGAGCTGGAGTACCTCTACTATGAAGACAAGCTGAGAAAGTTGGGGTTCTGGCTGGAGAAGGGAATGCTCTGGGGAGACCTTATAGCACCTTCCAGTACCTAAAGTGGGTCACAAAAGAGCTAGACAGGGACATTTTTCAAGAACAGTGATAGGACTAGGAGTAATGGCTTTAAAGTGAATAAGGGTAGGTTTAGAATAGATGTTAGGAAGAAGTTCTTGACCGTGAAGGTGGTGAGGAACTGGAACAGGTTGTTCAGAGAGATGGTGGATGTCCTATCCCTGTTAACATTCAAGGTCAGGCAGAACTGTGTTCTGAGCAACCAGACCTAGCTGAAGATGTCCCTGCTCACTGCAGAGGGGTTTGATCTAGATGAACTTTAAAGGTCCCTTCTAACTCAAATTATTTTATGATTTTATGTTGAGACAAGCACCCAGTAGTCGCCCAAGTCCATATTCTGTGGAGGCTTCCACACGTATCAGTGTCCTCTCCAAGGTGGTTTCCATGCAGAAAAAGTTCCCTGGGTGCAAGCCAGACAGAAACTTCAATGAAGTCCAAGAGGTGCCAACTCAGTGTAATAAGGAAAGCTGGGAGCAGGGGAGGAAGGAGGACTGGAAAGAAGCAGAGGATATGGCACATCACTAGGCAGGAGAGAACACTGCCGTGAGTGACAGAAAAGAAATGAATACTTCTTATAAAAGCAAACTTCTAATCAATACATAGTAAAAAGACAGTAAAGCAAAATAAGCACATTAATTGTTATTAATCTTCTCCTCTACCATGCGTGCTAACTATTCTTGGCCCACAATAGAAGAGGTAACCAAGCTTTATCCAACTATGCAACAGAGCCATCAATAACTCTGTTGCCAGATGCCTAAGGGAATTCTCTCCTAACCCATTTAAGTCCCAGTGAGCTTAGGAGTAGCTGTCAGGGTAGACCTTGATGATCTGTTCTAATAATCTTTTCAGGCCACTGGGGAAGAAATAAAACTGAACATTTTATTATCTGACTTGCTGTTGGTTTGGGCTTGGGTTTTTAGTTCTTATCTGAGAAATTCAACCTCCCAAGGACTGCCTTCAAAACTGCTCTACTCACTTCTTTGGGTGGGGGCTTCAGGCAGAAATGTAGCCATGGCTATAGGTACTTTGCAGAAATGACTGTCAAACCATTCTTTATCACTTCCCTGCTGGAAAGGAACACTTCTCCACTGAAATCAGGAGAACTGATTGGAGTTCTTTTTAATCAGTCCTGTACTAGCTGCTAAGTTGGTTTAATATTCCCTAGAAGACCATTTGACCCTGAGATTAGCTCAGCTGGTTAGAGCATGGTGCTAATAACACCAGAGATTGTGGGTTTCATCCCCATATGGGCCGTTCACTTTAGAGGTGGACTCAATGATCCCTGTGGGTCCCTTCAACTCAGAATATTCTGTGATTCTGCAGTTTAACCTGCCCTGGCTTACTCTGCCGTGAGATGGACATAAAGACCTCATATTTCATCCACCTGGGGGAGCAATCACTTCTGAAATTATCACAGGTATTCCAGCAGGAGTCACCAGTGTCCAACATAAACTTACCTAGTGCAAGTGCCGAGCACAGTTTATGTCCCACAGCACCTGTTTACTGACAAAATTTAGTCCATGTAATGTTGAAAAAAAAAAAAGGAAGAAATTGAGGAAAACACAAGTGCTATTGTATTTCAGTAGCTGTCAAACATTTGGGCTGGAGACCAATAGATGGACCAAGTGATCTCCACTCTTTATTCATATTGGGGTTGCCTATAGTGTCTGTCTATCTATCTGTTATGGGAGAGCCCAGCCTATTCCCTGTGTCCCCTCTCCTGTGAATCTATTCTGAAAATGCATGACAAACATGAATTAAGTCCTGCTTTGTAAAAAAGGCAACATAAATTAGACAAAAAAGGCCAGACAGGGAAAGTATTAGAATGTGACACACGGATAGGCAATTCTCTGAGTTTCATCTCAAAATAATTTGGCTTTAGGATTCTTAAAAAGGAGGTACAATACTGAATCAGACATGCAGAGCTGTGACTAATGAGAAGATCAGCCACCAGTCCAACTTGGCATTACTGTTATTTTGCTTGATCAGATTGAGCCACCGATGTGCCTGTCCATAGCTGTCATGGAGAAAGGCACTTTTAAGTATTACACGGTCTCCCTTCAGCTTCCCTATCTGCACTGGTGGGAAAGGAGCTATGGAATAATTGGAAACACTCTTAACTTTTAGCATTTCAATTATTTCTTCACAGAATAGGTTCAAAAACTGAACTATTTTGTTTTAACTATCTATCTGATAACCTGATTTTTTCAGGCCTGCTTTTGAACTGACTCATACCTTGTGGGAAAGCCATGGTGCAAGGACCATTCCTCACCCCCTTTAGAAAGCTGTCTCTGTGGTTCCAGACATGACAAAGGACTAATGCCATTTCCGGCAAGTATAAGGAAATGGAGAGGAGAACAGAGCCCACTTTTCTCTCTTTCCTCTTTTTCCTCTTTTCTCCCACTTTCCTCTCTTCAAACCGAGTCACAGCATTTAATGGTGTCAGCAATGGTCAAGGCTGGCTGGAAGTCCCTCACTTAAGCTGTTTCCTGGCAAAGAAAGAAATTCAGGAGGTAAAAGCCCAGGCAGGCATCACACTTAGGATCCTCTTTCCTCAGCAGACACGTGTGGATTTAGACAGTGCATGGGCCACCCTAAGGAGACCTCAGGAGGAAGTGTTCTTTTTTCCCTGCACTAGTTCATTAGAAATTTGCTGCCAGGTTTTTTTTTATTTGAGACATTGTTATAACACTGATACAAAAAAAATAATGACTGATGAGAGCTAGTAATTATCTATTTCAGAGATCACAAGAAAAGGAAGAAAGGATAAAACATTGGCTATGGTGCAGTCCATTACCTTGATGGTTTCTGGTGCTCAAATTCTCCTCAGCCCTCATTTCTTCTTATTTTACTTGCTGCAACTCATCTCTTTGTGGCCTTCTATGGTTCCTGATCCCTTGCATTGAAAAGGCATATATTAAACCTCAGAACTGTCTCAGGCTTTTTCCCAAACAACAATAGCCAAACAAAAAAAGAGAAATACAAAGAATTGCCAACATTTTAAAGTCAGTACATAACCTTACCCTCTGGCTTATCATACTTACAGCTCCAAATATCTCCTATTCATGTAAGGATGAAATAGAGAATATACTTGTGTCTTTCTGGTCTTATTCCAACATGCATTTGTTGTCATTCTTGTAGAAATAGAACATGCAGCTGTTCATAATATGAACATGATGCTTTAGCAGAAAAAGCTTCATGGGGCTCATATGTCTCTGTTCCCTCCAGTCTTAGTCTCTTCCTTTCATCCTTGGGAAGAGAATACAGACAATATGGCTCTTTGAAGGACACTACAGTTTTATCTTTTTGAACCCCAGGTTGCTAACCTGCTTCCCAGTTAAATGCCTTCAGAAGTCCTTTCTCACAGCTGCCTCAATACACAGGGTTTGCTGGCAACAGGGCAGACTTGTGCTCTTCGCCACTCCCTGGAAGCCAGTGAATAAAACCAGTGCAAGGATTTGGATATTTAAGCAGCACATGCTCTCTAACCCTGAACCCTGCAAATAATGACAAATTTTCAATGCCAAAGCTCTCATGGCCTCGTGCCTATGGCATCATGAGATATTTCACCTTGATGAACTGCATTGGTCCTTCTGTGTCTCTCATGGCTGAAGCCAACCTTGATCTAAAGACCCAGCAATTGTTTTGGTGACACCCATGCCCAGATTTTCAGTGCGTTAAAATCTTTGAAATGTCTGGTTCTCTTTACATCAAAGAGGAGATCTGATCTCTTAATGTGTGTATCATAATGAGACTAAAGAAAGTCTAATGAAATCCATGCTGGGATATTTCATTATCTGGCTGGCAATAAAGCCATCAAAACAAAGCCATTCATTTTCTTTCCTATTAGGGAAGAAAACAAGTGATCTATATCATTTAGATTATCTCATTGTCCTCCCTGGTCAAAAATGATAGTAGCATAATGAACATTAAAAAAAGCAATATATATTATTCACTTGTTTGTTTCCACAGTAAGAAAGCAGTGCCCTAGAAGGAAAATAAGCTTGAGGGCTCAGCTGCATAAAAATTGCCTATTTTACAGCTCATTGCATTGTTAAGTAACATTATAGTGTAATTTGGCCTTTGGGATATAGTTTTACATAGGGTAGACTAACACTTTTAGATTTTTTTAATATGCTTTCCCCCCAAATGTGCTACACATAACCAAATTCAATATTTGGATTTTCAAATCTGCACTAAATGGAGATGACTATGAGCATACATGATAGTAAGCTGCTTCTGGACTCCAATTCTTAAAACATAATTGTTTCTAAAGTGATATATTAAATACTTCAGAATTGCTCATCTCTATTGTTTATCTTGTTAAAACAGATTATAAGGTCTTTACAATAAGAGCTCTGTCACATTGACATGCCATAAGGCTGTGATTGTAATAAGAGATTTGGGATGTTAAAAAATACAATGATAATATTTTTTTCCTGTTTCATAAGAAAAAAATTACTTATGTGACTGCAGCATTTTTCCTCATCTCTTCCTCAATTTGTCAGTTCTCATAACTTTCAGGAAATTTTCAAACAAGTGCAACAAAGAAGCATGAGTGTCAAAAATGTTAAGTTCCTCTAAATTTTGTGGAAGTAGGCTAGAAATACCTGGGGAAAAGGCAGTTATTACAGCCAAAAGGCATAAGTTGGGCAAGTACATCAGCTAGGTGCAGACTGGGCTGACCTGCACTGCTACCAAGGTATGCCTTGGCAGGAGCACTTCTGGCCTGAAGTCACAGGCAACTGCTCTGTTGGTAATGAGAATGCTCACACAGGGCACATCGTGCTCCAAAATACACATCTTCCACAGCTGTCTAGAACAATTGGGACGAATAAAAACAGCACCTCAGCTACTGAAATGTTTATTAGACATGATCTGCTTAAGCAGCAGAAGGAAATATACTGTGGAGATATTTATATTTACCTTCCTGCTCCTCCTTTACTTTCTCTGGTACTTACTGCAAGACAAATTATATATATATACAACTTCTATTTTTGCTTTATTCTTCCATATTAATAACTGATTAGATAACACTGTGCTGCACTAATAAGCTATATCAGCTTCTAAGGACTTGTTTTTCAGTTCACCCACTAAGAAAAGCCTAGCCTTGCTCAAGGGGAGTACCTGTGGCCAACCATTGGATTCTAACATGAAAAATGTGTCTGTCCTGAGACGATAGCTCTCAGCTTTCTAAGCTTAAAACAGAGAAGACAGAGAGATCTTTACCACAGCAGATTCCCCATGGGTTGCATGTGAAAGACACTCAGTATAGACACAGTGTGTAATGAAGATTACACTACAAGTAGACCAAGGCAACTGTGGAGTTTTATCCAGTATTTGGACTCAACAAGGCTAGGATTTTACACCTAGGGAATGCCTTTTCACAGTTTCCATGGCATTTTTATTTCAATTAAGCCAGAATGAGAATCTGGTCTCCTTGGCTGTGGGAAGTAAACCGAAGCCAAAATATATTGCTTAGAGGCAGCAACTGAAATCAAAGGCAAATTCAGAAGAATGTGTCATCATGATATTGCCCATCTCTAGATGACTAAATACAACAACATATAAAAGAGCAGAAGCATATATTTAACTTTCAGACTGGATTGTCCTACAAATAAATAGCAAAAAAAATCCCATTGGTAGTAAGGACAACCAGACTGTGTGAAAGCAAGAATTTTCCACGTTTCCCCAGTAAGAATTTGTCCTATGGAGAATATGACTAGCACACATATTTTTTAAAAAGCTCACTTGTAATAAGATTTTTTTTATTTAGTAGAATAAATTAAAACCAGAAAGGAAATAGTGATATTTCGTTTCGTGAGGGAATGGGAAATTCTGGATTATGTTCTGGAATTGGGATTCTTAATAAACAAATGCATATTAAATTAACTCAGGCAACTAAAATGGTTATCCTGTGGTAGCACCTCAGTCCTATATTATTAAATAGGTAGAATAGATAATAGATCTTTCTCCAAAGCTGGACTTTTATTCACCATAATGCACAAATCTTTACTTGTAAATTGGCAGTAGAAGATCTTTTGTGGTAATTTAGCTTTAAAACAATTAATGCACTGCAGCATAAATTTTCCCTACCATTTTCAGCTTGGCTGAAAAGAGAAAGCCAAATGTTGCCTTTGGCCACAGGGTGCCGGAAGTTGCATTTGGGCACATGAAACTGGAACCCATCGTGCAGCAGGAAAGTTATGACATAGTTGCCATTACAGATCATCTTGTGTGCCATCATACGGCATGTATGGGACAACCAGGGGATCAGGCCCAGCCAATGTGGGTTTATGAAAAGCAGGTCCTGCTTGACCAACCTGATTTCCTTTTATGACTAGGTGAACCAGGGCATGAAAGGGAAAGGCTGTGGATGTTGAGTATCTGGACTTCAATAAAGCCTTTGATACGTCCCCCAGAGCATTCAGAGCATTCTCCTGGAGCTGTCACCCCATGGCTTCAGCAGGTGCACTCTTTGCTGGGCTAGGAACTGCCTGAGGGCGGGGCCCAGAGAGTACTGGTGAAAGGTACCACACCCAGTTGGTGGCTGGTCACCAGTGGGGTCCCCCAAAGCTCAGTATTGGGGCCAGTCCTGTTTAACACATTTATCAACAGACGTGGGGATTGAGTCGGTCAGTTTGTAGATGACACCAAGTTGAGTGGGAGGGAGTGTTGATCTGTTGGAGTGTAGGAGGGCTCTACAGAGAGATCTGGACAGTCTGAATCAATGGTCCAAGGCGAACAGTATGAAATTCGAATGTGCTGGATCCCGCACTTAGATCACAACAATCCCAGGCAGCATTCCAGGCTTGGGAAAGAGTGACTGGAAAGCTGCCTGCTGGAAAAGAACCTGAAAGTGTTGATTGACAGTGGCTAAACATGAGCCAGCAGTGTACCCAGGTGGCTAAGAAGGCCAATGGCATCCTGGCCTGTACCAGAAAGTGTGACCAGCGGAATTGTCACCCTGTACTTGGCACTGGTGAGGCCACACCTCAAGTCCTGTGTCCAGTTTTGGGTCCCTTGCTACAGGACAGACATGAAGGTGTTGACGCAAGTACAGACAAGGGCAATGGAGCTTCTCTAGCACTTGGAGCCACTCCTCCCCCTCCTTCACTGAACTTGGTGTCTGCAGAGTTGGAACCAGCTGGCGTTGGCTCTCTCGGACATGGGGACATCATTTGCCAGCTTCTTACAGAAGCCACCCCTGTAGCAGTCCTGTATCAAAACCTCTGCTCATAAACCCAATACACACAAATGAGAAACTGATGATAGATATATTTATGCTTTTTATATATACTTCTGTACCTAAAAGCCTTTTAAAACCTGACTAATACTTTAAAGGATAAAAACCAGGTAACCATCACACCTTAGAGAAGAAAGAGAGAAATACAGCAGAAAAATGCTGCTAAACTGTTACTGGAATGCTGTCAGAACAATGATGGACCAAGGGTAAAGTGAGGCAGAATTTGTGGGAAGCAGTGTTTATGTTAGATGGAGAGATATTGTTGGGAAAAACAAATTACATTTCAGGTAAATAAGCTCTCCATCAGATGAGCCAAAGACTTGTTGAAACCCTTCTAAATAAGTATTTTCATTTTATGACAACTGTTACATCTGCCTTCAAGTTTGCTTCTCTTCTCTAACTTCACAGCTAAAGTGTTAATTCATGTGTCAAAGAGTCAGCAAAGCAGAGGGTACTAGTCTCAGACAGGAGCAGACACTCGTTCTTTTACCAAGTTCATGTTCCTAAACACTACAGCAAATACAGAATTTTTTAAGTCTGTACATTAGAAACAAAATTAGAAACAAAAATTAGGAGCCTTGTAAATTAAGGCTCCTTACTGTTAAAGAACAAAGCAAGCAGGCTGGGTAACACTCAGATATTCCTTTGCCTCACGCAACAAGATGACCAACCAATATTGCGCATTATCTTGGAAAAAGCAATTTCAGAGAACTCTCAATGGCACGTTTTATTTTGTTCCTAGATTTTTACTTTATACAGTCATATTTTAATCTATGCTTTTAATTAAACTTTTACATTTACATCACTGCAACATTAAATATGAAAAGCACATAAGCATGAACTTTGTGCAATTCCTCTGACCTGCCCTAGCAGACTTTCTGTCAAAAGTCTCAACTAAAGCAATCCCAGGAGTTCTTCTATGCACTTCTCAAATTAACCAGCAATCATGTCTTTGTTCCCCAGTGAGCTCAGAGCTGCATTACCCTAAGTAAAAAGAAGATCATTACATGTATAATCTCATCCCTAATTCACTTAGCTGTGTGAGAAGCAAGTCTCCTAATTCATGCCCCCCAGGAGGTCTGATTATCTCCTGCTTACAATATTGTGGTGCTATCTAATGTCACATAGCCAGGAGAGCTCTGTATCTTCAGTGAGCTGGAGAGAAATTCTTGTGGGTCAGAACCTTTCTTTCTTAAAGTCTATGTAAAACTGAAAGGAGATGCTCCCAAGGGAAGTATCCCTGTAAGTCTGTATACACAAATCTGGCAATAATGATGTTAGCAGCAAAATAGCATACACTGATACAACTCTAAATTGGGAACCTGCTTTATACTCAACTATAAACTAGCATGGACCAAGCTTTGTAAAAGATGTCACTTTATTGTCTCAAGACTAAACACAAGGAAAGTACATTAGCAAGCACAAGCCTTAGAAGTTAATGCTTTGACTGTTCAAAATTTTTGATGCCTTTCCAATTTCTCAAACCCTGAGATTCAACCAAGGCATATTATTAGGCAGGTATGTTAACAAGACTTCAGGCTCTTCCAGGCATTGGAACTAAGCTCAGAACAGTTTTCTTTTATGCGTGCAAGCTTCCTTGTATCCATTTTTTGAATAAACTAAATTAAAATCCTGGGTAGGACAGATGAATGAGTACCACATTCAGCAGAGGAAAAGATAATAAGCTAGTGTCTGAGGCTGGCACAAGCAAAAGCTGGCACAGGCTCTTATGTGCCAGCAGGGACAATAAATGGATGGACAAAGCAATGATGCAGCAAGTTCCAGCCATAGGAAAGAAAAAAGAGGTGAGGTGCTGTCACTCCTTCCTGTTCTGTCTGTGCTACCCCAAAGAACAGGGTTCAAGGCCTATTTGGCTAAATCAGAAAGCCTATTTATTATGACACTTGTTTAACAAATGGGAGTCCTATGCTCTGGCTCCTTTGCCAACAACTGTTTCTGTCTCTTGTTCTTAAATTCATACACAGTCTAAAGACATGGGCTCAGGTGCTCTCCCTCCCTTCCTCCCTCTCAAGGAACCTCAAGCTGCCTCACCTACAGAATCATATCATTGCTGTTTCTCCAATGCAGGATCAGTGGGGGTTTTTGCAGATTGCCCTAATGTTATGACAGCAGTGAATATTGGTGTTGAGAACTGGCTTTAACCTTGTAGAGTTAGCAGCCCCCAAAACAGAGGGGGCCTGGATGCCTCTGAAATTCAGCAGGAAATTGGTCATGCCTTCTATGCCCTGGTGGAGTGCTCTGGGAAACGGACTATTATTTGACAAGAGAAAGAGGCACACTACATAATATCACACGCCAGGAGATTCTGCTGCTGCTGCTGCTGCTGCTGCTGCATGGAGCTGGTCCCAGTCAGAGGCAGTCAGAGATGCTCATCTGAGCACCTACACTCAGGAGACGCTGGGACAGGGTCCTGCTGGATTTTGGCAAAAAAGGGTTGCTAAATTCGAGGCTTTGTCTAACACAAAGATGGGTTTGAGGGCCTAGGAAACTGTGAATGTTGTACTCTGGGGAAGGTTCAGCTGTTCAGGGGTGAGTGATTATCTGAGCTCTCCAAAACACGGAATCAGATACATCTAGCTGATTACTAATGATGAGCTGATGGTAGTGACTAATCCTCACTTCAGGACATACACATTAGGAACAGAAGTACCTGACCAAACATAGGTATTTAAGTCATTTGGGCCAGGCTCTTCTTCAAGGTTCATGTCAAGAAAGAAGTGGTTTTCGTCTGATCTGCTAAGGATGACTGAAAGCCATTTGGTATTTCTGCTGAGTACAAAAGGAGCCTGTGCTGAGTTGCTCACTGACAGGAATCAACATTTAGCTAAGGTGATACTGTGCAGGTGCTTATATAAGCGTAGTGAACTCGTTATAAAACAAGGACTGTCTGTGATGCTACATTTTGCATAATGTCCCATCACTCAAGTAGAACACTTTCCAAGCTCAAAGAGGACCCAGATCAGGCCATCCAGGGTGACTCGAGGACTGTGCTGCCTGGTTTCTAGTCTTACATGGGAATATGTTCCCAGCAACTCAGAGCATGGTGTCTGTGTTGAAGTTTGAGGAAGTATTCAGTAAAAAAAAAAAAATAGAAAGATGAATACAACAGCCATATAGGATAGGAGCCATTTTTGGGCGTTACAGGAATACTCGATGATTCGACAGCTATCTATTGGCAAACACACATGAGGTACCTGTTGGAGGCCCCCCCACAGCAGTGTGCTTCCCTGGGTGGCTTCAGCACTGAATCACATCAGCTTTTGGAATGGATCTTCAGTTTTATTTCTTCCAAAAGCATCTGAGGTCTGGTGCACAACAAATGCTGTGGGAAACCAATCACATGTAGTAAATGGAGAGGGGGTGCTCCAAAACTGCATCATTTCTTCAAATTGCTAATTTATACTTACACAACAAGGAGCACATCCTAAAGGTAGCAAAAGCAATATTCAAGCTGAAAGACACCTGAGGTCATATTTTTGTTTCTCAGATTGACTCTGCGACATTAGGGATTTATTGAAGCTACTACTGGGTGAGCTGAGAGGAGATTGTCCTAAATATTCCTTTAAGTATATGGAGTTTTCGACTTATGCTTTATTCCAAGACTTGGGTCAGTTCTTAGGCTATCCAAACTATGTCACTGTTAACTTCATTAGCATTAGCTTTGAACTGTTAAGTTTCTTCAATTATTAACATAATAGAAGAGAGTCCATAGAAGTAGAAAAGATAAACTTAGCTTTCCAGGAGCACTCCTGAAACACAGAATGCCCACACTTCAGTCAAAGCTGGTTTTCTAGGCTCTGATCCAAACCTGTGAGAGCATGTTACCAGGAGTCCAGTAAGGCAACCAATTTCCTCAAATGAAGTAGGATGTTACAAGCAGAGAAAATATTCCATGTACAAACAACCCATCAAAGTGCAAAGATTATAGTACACGGTTTTTACATGATGAAAGACAGTTTAATAGACATTACTCTTAGAAGTAGGTCAGCTAGGTCAGAGAAGGATGTTAAATCCCGCAATCCATGAGGTATTTTAAGGAGCAAGGAACTAGACAGAACTGAAGATGACTCACTTGTATAAAGACCAACAGAACTGGTCCACTTTTGTGTGCCATGAAAAGTTAATTCACATTTAAAAAGTTAAAAAAAGTTCACAGATAAAATCAAGAGAATCAGCCAGAGATGGGAAAATCAACATTTCTGGAATTGCTACTCAGGGTGAATTTTCAACTGAAGCAACATAGGCATTTTCTTTGGACTTATAATAGATGCTTATGTAAATATTCTGAGATATTTTAGGGGAATTTTACAAATATGAACCTCCTATACAGTAGAACATATGTAAATTATTTGAGTCCTTACTTCATTTCACCCTGTTAATACAAGGTAGTTACCAATTCAGATACAGATGCATACCTGAAAAATCTGGACAGTACTGAGAACCCGATAAAGGGAGAAATATCTGAGATACTCAAGTCACTGTCATCAAAAATATAAAAGCTGCTAAGTGGGAAAACATGTGAAATCCTTGAACAAAGCGCTGACCATGTCAACAGTTGGGACAGGGTGAAGTTGTAAGAGGAAGGGCTTGTCTGGAAATTATCACAGAGCTAACAGTTGCCGATTCATTATGCAAGAAGGGAAAAACTAAGCACTGTGCGGGATAAAATGCTGAAGCACAGAAATATACCACAAGTGTCATGTAGCAATCTCAGCCACTGCAACTGGGCTCAAGAGACTACAGTCCCTGCCCTAATTTACCATTAGAGGTGCAGCCCTCGAGCCTAAGCAACAGTCAAGTGAGCCAACATAGGATGCAAAATACAGATTTAAGATCTTGCTGTGTTTCCAGGAATATGTTAAAGAAGAGTTTTAACCAGTGGTGCTGACCTAGACAGTTTACTATTTCAGGTTACCTACTCAACAGTTCATGCTTTCCAAGGAGGAAGAATGGATACAAGTCTATCAAGACATAGTCACACAACATACAGATGCAGAGTAAATATCTCTCTCTCTACAGCTCTTTCATTGCATACCTTATACAAACTTATTAACGTCATTGTTATTCCTTACAAGAATAGAAATTTCATTATTCACATGCAGCTGAAACACACAGTTGTTAAAATCTGTTGTGTATCTCTGTATTAGCAAGCTCTTTCCACCACAGCACTAATAATGCTCTCTAATGTATTAGGTGTAAATGTAAAAATGGAAGTGAACACATTTCTACTGAAAGTGCTTACTCAGACAGGATGAGAGGTCTGAATATTGCAAAAGGATGCTTCACAAACATTTTGCTTCAGAACAGTAAGAGTCAACCTGCCAATTGTTCCCTCTATCCATGCTAAGGAGTTGTTTCTTCAGGCTTTGGACTATGTCTTTTTCAAATCCTTCTGTCTCTTTAGTGAGGGAAGCCTTGCCACAGGCTGCTTGTGACAACATCATTCCACAGAATGGCTGAGGTTGGAAGGGTTCTCTGGTTCTCTGCAGGTCATCTGGCCCATCTCTGCTCCTCAAGCAGAGCCAGTCAGGGACAGTTGCCCAGGACCATTATCCAGGCAGCTTTTGAGTACCTCTGACAATGGAGACTCCACAACTTCCCAGGGCAACCTGTGCCAGGGCTCAATCACCCTCACAATGAAAAAGTGTTCCCTGAATGCTCCGATGGAGCTTGTTTCAGTTTCACATAATAATAGTATGCCAAGTTGGAAGGGACCCACAAGGACCGAGTCCAACTCCTGGCTCTGCACAGGACTATCCCCAAGAGTCACACCATGTGACTGATAGTGTTGTCCAAATGCTTCTTGAGCTCTGTCAGGTTTGGTGCTGTGATCACTGCTCTGGGGAGACTGTTCAGTGCCCAATCACTGGGTGAAGAACCTTTTTCTAATATCCAACCTAAACCTTCCCCCGGCACAACTTCAGGTCATTCCCTCGGGCCCTGTCACTGGTCACCACAGAGAAGGGATCAGTGTCTGCCTCCCCTTTCCCCTCACAAGGAAGTTGTAACTGCAATAAGGTCTCCCCTCAGTCTCCTCTCCAGGCTGAACAGACCAAATGACCTCAGCCTCTTCTCATACATCCATTGCCTCTGGTCCTGTCACTGGGCACCTCTGGCAAAAGCCTGACTCTGTCCTCTGCACCTTCCCTTCAGGTATTTATACACATGGATGAGATTTCTCTCCTCCCCCCTCAAACCTTCAGTATTTCAGGATGAACACTTCCAGCTTTGGCAGGCAGGTGTTCAGCTACCTCCAGGAAAGCAGGGCTTCATCACATGTAACTATGACTTGAGAAGAAAACCACTGATATCTCCAAACACAGTCCCACTTCCTCCTTCTTCCCCCAGTTTTTATTGTTGAGCATGATGTCATATGTTACGGGATATCTTTGTGGTCAATTAGGGTCAGCCATTCCAGCTGGATCCCCACCCTTCCCCCTGAGAACCCCTAGTCTGCTTGTTGGCAGGACAGTGTAAGGAGCAGAAAAGGCTTGACTCTAAGCAAGGCTCAGCAGTAACTGAAACATCCCTGTTATCAACACTGTTTCCAGCACAAATTCAAAACCCAGCCCCGTAACACTTGCTATGAAGAGAAAGATGTACCCCAGCCAAGGCCAGTACACTTCCAGCCCTCCCTCACAGGAGGGATGCTCCACTTCTTCAATCACCTTAGTGGTCCTTCATTGGACTCCCTTCAGCTTGCCTGTCTCTCCTGACTGGGCACCCCAGAACTGCACACTGCACGTGGGACCTCACCAGGACTAAACAGAGGGGAAAGATCACCTCCCTCACCCTGCTGGCAACACTCATAAGGTAGCCCAGGATTTGGCTGGAAAAGGGTTGTTTGCCTTCTTCCATTTTGGTAGTGGCATGCTGCTGCTTCTGTGAGCTCAAAGGTGAGATGGATCCCTTGTGGCAGCACACTGCTTTGGGTGGCAGTTAGATGGACGGCAACTAGCAAGGGTGCTGGGAGACTAAGGAGTTCTTTCCAGCTACCCTCGAGGCCGTATGTCTTTTTGTTCCCTCATTTGTTTTGGATAAAAGTCTCTCACAGACAATATGACTGGGATATGACTAAATGAAAAATTTCTTCCTTGACCCCACTGCTCACAATTGTCATCATGATTCTTTACAAGTTATTCAAACACTTCTGAATAACGCCATTTATTGAAAATGTTTTGGAAATACATTTGCACATTACAGACAACCTTAGGAAATTCTTCACTTTTCACAAACCAGTGTCTCTCCTTGGGGAAGACATACAGTGACATCAATTCTGTCAATAACTGCTATTTCTAAGGCACGCGTTTGTAAACTACTTTAGAACAGTACTGCCATAGGAATACATATTTCATTACCATTAAAGCTTCTTTTACTGAAGAGATAAATTGACTGTGTAACCTGAGATTTTCTAGAGCAATGCAAAGCTCTCAAACTTGCTGTTTTACAAAGCTGTAATAAGGGACATAGTGCTTTTTACTTGTGTGCAGGTATTTAATTTTTGATGAATTAAGGAAGTCATTTTTCCCAAAACTGAAATGAAACACAATGCTGAAAATTCAGAATCTTTATTTATAGGAAAGTGTGTTCCAGGGATCTGGAGCCCATCAGTTACATATCTCAGGTCCAGCTTCTGTGACAGGTCTGATGATGCCTCTCTGTTAATGGGATCCAGCCTTACACCCAGTACAGCACCTCTCCCCTTCCTCTTCTGTCTCAAGTGATTCAGGCTCCAGTCCTGGCTTTGCAGGGCTGCCTGCAGTTGTCATGCAGTGGAAGAACTTGTGACTTATAAACTGAAACACATTATTGTATTCTATTGGAGAGGTAAGTGTTGTGACAAAAGAGTCGTCACTGGATGCAGGAAAACAAGGATGAACCGTACTTAATTCGCTTTATACTCCTTTACTGAAATTAACTGTTTCATAGCTGGATACCAGAAAACACTCCAGGTTTGTGATTGGATCTTCTACAACTTTCACACAAGTGTTTAATATGAGTGTATTTACTTTCTCTCTTAAAAAAATACAAATACAAAACCACCTTCTAATATAATTTCTGTAATTTTGTAGGTCAGAATTACATTCAGTATTATCAGACTGCCAGGAGAAATAGAGCAAAAGAACTTGTATGAAGTCAAATCACTTATAAGAGCAAAGTGAAAAAATGTGTATCCAACATTATTATAATCACAAAGAGATGAAATACAGCAATAAGATTTTCATTTGTACATATTGAACAGCAAAAAAGTAAAAAAAAAAAAAAATATATATATATGTACAAGCTTAATAGGGCAACAAACCTGAAAGAATTTTCTACTGGTCAAGAATAACACAACTTTGCCTTAAATGTTTTAGTGCATTTCCTCTCATTCCCAGGAACTAATTTTGTCCTCCTGTTCTAAGGCAAACTGAAACCACTCAAATCTTTCTTCAAAGCAAGAACAGCTGTGAACTAGTGAATTATTACATATTCACCTGAGATCACTCTGAAGTATAGGACAAGATCAATAATGATTAACAACTAAGGTGCACAACTGTTTTGTATCTTCTAAAGAGAAACAGCATTTACACAGAACAGGTTTTGCTACAGGACAGTAAAACTGTTATCTGTAACGAGAGTTATTGAAAACAGTAGAGGAGGAGACAGTATATGAACTGTAAGCAGCTTACTCTTCTACTTTCTTCTATTCAGTATTGTCCTGTTCCCAAGTTTCTGTAACATAAAAAGAGGAAGGGGAAGGAAGAATAAATGTAAAAAAACGAATGATTACAATATTTCTTCTGTAACTCAGTTTATTTCATGCTTATGTAATTTCCACTCAAATCTGTTGACTGACTTCAAAGTAGTCCTACAGTAAATGAGTAGATTCATTTCATCTGGTTCGAACAGCATAAAACAAAACCACAGACCTACATGTGCACACAGCTCTGATTAATGGGTAGAATTAACCACAAGATAAAAATAATTGAGTCAATGCTTTTATCCTTTTATATCTGAATTTAGTTATTTAATCCTTTCTAGAGTAATTCTGTTGGTATCCACTAGTGACACATTCAAACAAAATCAGGTTGACTGCTGATAACCACTTAAAAGCATCACAAACGTACATTCATACAAGCATTGAACAAATCTGAGCAGCAACAGTGAGAGAAATATCATTCAGAAATTTCATTCTGAGAAAAAGAAAAGTAAGGACAAAGCTAAAGGGATTGTCCTGTACTCACTGGTCTCAAGAAACAGAACCATTGTGACGTGTGGAGGTAGGAAGGATGCATGCAAGAGAGAAAAGGAACACTTTGCCGGCTTATTTTTAGGTCATGCATCAGTACTGCATCTACATGTACCAGGTCATGAAACCACTTAACATTCTGTTCTCCACTCTTATGACTTAGGGATGGATTATTATTTTTAACATGTGGTACATGAGAGGGAAAAAGAAATAAATTGAAAATCACAGAAGAAACCCAGGCTGCAGCTAAGGACTGAACTCCAATTTCTAGCATCTCATGCCAGTACTTTAATCAGGAGACCATCAGGCAGAAATGCATCATTCATGTGAAGCCTTAATTGTCTGTTTGGCACAGCTGCTTAATGACTACACCATGTGAGATGAATAAAATCAGAGGGGAAAGTTTTGTGCTGCTTACAGAAGTGCTCAGAAATACTGAAAAGCATGAATCAGAGTACCATACCAGCCAAAACTCTGATGAATCTGCACAGGGAAAATAGAGTTAGGCTAAATTTCAAGCCTGGATCCTGCAGAGATCAGGTGTGTCATAGGAAATAAAACCTCCAAACCAAAAGGAAATTTATGACTACCACATTTACAGATGAATAAACAAACAATACAACATCACTTTGGCAAAGCCTATGGCAAAGAAAGCTATGATTTTTTTAAAACTTCAGTATATCTTCAAACACTAACACAACTTGGCTTTGTACAGCATCCCACATACAAGATGTATCCAAACCACTTAGTGGACTTTAATACCACAATTGCAGAGTTAAGTGGCAGAAGAGAAAAACAATTAAGTGCCACAGGCAAGAAAGAAGACATAAGCTCTCAGGTGGGATTTGAAACAACAGGGAGAATTAAGTTAACTTTGTCTCCTGTTTTGGGAGTAGAAGAAATAAGTACCATAAAGCAATATCAAAATGATTCAGTTTACCTCAATAGCATCATCCACTTCTGTGATCTCATACAATCATTTCAGCTTGTGTCAGGATTAGGAAACTCTTTTTCTGGAGAGCTGTCATCACTTAGGTCACTGTAGCTGTCACTGTTAGAAGCAATAAGCATTCAGAAGGATCTAAACCAAATATTTTATTTCAAACCCTTTAACCCATGATGCATATGATCAACACTTTCCTCAAATGCAACCCATTTCCAGAAAAATTTCTTTAAGCTCATGCTTAAAACATGGTATTTTAGAACATCTTTGTCTAAAGAATGTGCTTAAGCTTGGACTTTAAGACATGATGAGAAAAAATATTCTACCTGATAAACGGTACGCTCAATTTCTTTTTGCTTGGCTCCTATACATTCATTCTACAGTTTGCTGGTGCTGTGTGTCTACAATCACAATCAACAACATGGAGAGTAACAGGTATTCAGAGCAGGAATAAAAGGAATTTCTCCTTTATGATAATCATTGTTTTGACCGAAGAAAAAGTTAAGACAACTTTAATTACTCAGGATTCTTCAACTCACACTTAAATTACAATTCTTGCTCTTCCAGTCCAAACATAAATCGTTTTCATTGCACCAAGCAATATCCTGACAGTTTTTCCTGAGGTTTTATCCCATTTTGCTGTTTCCTCAGTGAAGGAGATTGGATTTTACAGAATGAACAGCCATGCAAGTGATTGCTTTTTAAGCAGCCAGAACAAGGAAACAGTGAAGAACAGGAATCACCACAGCGACTGAGAGAAATAAGTGCCCACCAACAACATTTTCAGTCAGGTATGATGTCTATTGGGTCTCCAGGTTTATCTTAATCACAGAATCAACTAGGTTGGAAAAGACCTCTGAGATCATCAACTCCAACCTCTGACCTAACACCACCCTGCCTACTAGACCATGGCACTGAGTGCCACATCTAGTTTCTTCTTAAATGTCTCCAGGGATTGTGAACCCACCACTTCCCTGGGCAGCTCATTCTAATGCCTGATCACTTTCTCTTGTAAAGAATTTCTTCTTAACATCCAACCTAAACCTCCTCTGGCACAGCTTAAGACTCTATCCTCTTGTCCTACTGCCAGCTGCCTGGCAGAAGAGGCTGATACCCACCTGGCTACAACCTCCTTTTATGCAGTTGTGGAGAGTGATAAGGTCTCCCCTGAGCATCCTCTTTTCCAGGTTAAACATCCCCAGCTCCCTCAGCCTCTCCTCATCGCACTTGTGCTCCAGTCCCTTCACCAGCCTCATTGCCCTTCTCTGGACACACTCCAGCACCTCAATATCCTTCCTGAATTCAGCGGCCCAGAACTGGACACAGCACTCGAACACCAGTGCTAAGTACAGGGGAGGAATCACTGGCCTGGTCCTGTTGGCCACACTATTCCTGATACAGACCAGGATACCATTGGCCTTCTTGGCCACCTGGGCACACGCTGGCTCATGTTCAGTTTCCTGTCAATCAGANGTCAATCAGAACCCCCACGTCCCTTCTGCCTGGTATCATCTGCAAATTTGCTAATGGTGGACTCAATCCCATCATCCAGATCATCAATAAAGATATTAAACTGGACTGGGCCCAACACTGATCCCTGGGGACACCAGCTGGATGCAGCACCATTCACCAGCACCCTCTGGACCCAGTCAACCAGCCAGTTCTTAACCCAGCACAGAGTACCCCTGTCCAAGCCATGGGCTGCCAACTTCTCCAGGAGTAAAGTGTGGGAGGCCATGTCAAAGGCTTTGCTGAAGTCCAGGTAGACTATATCCACAGCTTTACCCTCATCCACCAGGTGGGTCACCTGGTCACAGAAGGAGATCAGGTTGGTCAGGCAGGACCTGCCCCTCCTAAATCCGTGCTGGCTGGGCCTGATCCCCTGTCCGTCCTGTAGGTGCCATGTCTTAGCTCTAAGTGCACTTCAGACGTGCCTCCAGCCTCAACTTCCCCCTATTATACTTCATTTCTAAATTCAGTTTTTCATATACTTCAATTTCCCAAGATCAGAAGCTACCAAAGGTAGCCCAGAGGACTGACAACTACATTTGAGCAGCAGTAATTCTGGTCAATCCCATGACACTTCAGAGCGCAGGTTATGGTTAACACAGTACAGGTGGGGATCTGAGACCTCACACTGTGACAGCTTTGGGTACCAATTCCATGCCAGCCCCTGCACACCTGTCTTGTCACATCTCACTCTTAGACATACACCTTCATCTTCCAGCCAACAGGACCTCAGTAACATCATGCTCCCCACCCTGCAGCATGATCTCCTCCTGAGACATCAAGCACACAAGCAGTCCATGACCCACCTAGACACAGCCTCATCAATGGATCCCCAGTGACTGCCTGCTGGGTAATGTTTCAAGGGGAGCTATGTAGCTTCACAGCTGGAGATCTTTGATCAAGACTGCAATGTGGAACAGTGAACAAACTGCACTCAGCTATACTAGTGCTTGTTATGGAGCACTGAATTTCATCATCTTTAACTTGAGTGAAAAGAAAAGCCAAGAAAGAACAGGTAAAAAACCCAGCCATTTTAATAGTGTGGGACAGGAGGAATGGCACCAGCAGTTATCTCATTTAATTTCGACCTGACTGCTAAGAAAGCCCCTCACAGCGAGTCACTGTACCAAATTTTGTATAAGACAGCATATATATTCTGACTGTCCTAACATTAAGACTTTGCCTACAGCATTCTGCCCTTTCTTTGCCTGACACACACACTGCTGATACGGTTCTTATAAAGAGCATGTCATATCAGGCTAGTGTGAAATGCTCAATTGGATCATTTCACCAGCTGGCAATCAATTACACAGTTCAAGTGAGGAAAGTGTTGTTAACAGTATGATCAAGCATGCCAGATTCACACAGACAAACACAACATCACCGACGTTGTACTTACTTTTTTCTGAAAGTACCCATGGAAACATAGAACAAAAATTCAGTATTATTAAAACAGTTTTGTATTTTCACATCACAGCAAAATAGCAAATACCATCCACAGAACAGAGAGTAAAACTGTGACTCTAGAGAGCTGCATGTTCTTATGACCACCCTGATTTAAGCCCAAAGTCTTCAGAGAGCCTTTTTTTTTTAAATTAGCTCTGCTGCCCAATGACAGTCACAGCCGAAAAACATGCCAGAGCTCTGTATATAACACAATACAGGAGTCTAATGCTTAAGTAACAATGCTCAGGGACCAACAAGGTGAGTGGAGAACTGTCCAGCTTCATCTCTTGAAGGCAATTAGGTTTTGTGCTGATTCCCAATCCAAGGTCCTCCCCCACTGAAGGACACAGGTTTTAGAGGCATTAGCCCACAGAAGCGGTCACACAGCACTGGATGCTTCTGTCATTTCCCTGACTTGCCACTTGCAACTTCTCAAGCCTGTTTCCAGTTTGCAAAAGCTGAGGGTCACTTGGCTAGCCTCTAGCCCAGAGGCTAAAACACTCAGCTAATGACAATTTTGTACCTGTCCCCCCATTGCCCAATTTCACTACAGGTTTGAATGGATTGGACACTACATCCCAGAGAAGGGCTCTCATTGTAACATTCTTGACTTCTGCAGTAGCACCTCACAGTATCCCCTACTTTAAGGCTGTTCTATCAGGTGAAGTCAGTTTTCTCTCTCACAAGCAGGCCACAGGGGCAAGAAAGGTAGGGGAAATAGCCAGGGAAGGATCAGCCCTTTGCCTTCCAACTTAGATAACTGTCAGTCTCTCAGTTTCAGCTGCTTGAATGATATCTCTGCACACACCTAGAAACTGTGGCATCATGTTAACAATAACAACTTGGGGTCCAAGAAAACCTGAACTTCGAGAGTTAAGCTGCCACTTGTCCAGCAGCCAAGGGTGACTGCTGAACCTCGGTATATGTTAGGTATAGGTTATGTGTGTTACAGCTTCCAATCAACAGTGGTGTCCAGCTAGTGAACTGTACTCAACTCATGCGTAATCTGAAGAAAAACTTCAGGTGGTATTAGCCACAAATGAGTCATCATCTCTCTTTGGAATAAAGGTGTACTTCCTTCCAAATTACACTGAGTTGCTACACAGATATTAAACACAAAAACCAAATGGATGCTTTGTACTCACCGTTGATATTATTATGTAATCTTACTTAAATCTGCTGGCTATGAAAGTGGTGGTGGTGAGAAATCAAATAAGCCTAACTTTCCTTTATTAATTTCTTTTTCACACTGAGCCAGCCACTTAAAAAAATATGCTTATGTTTACATTAGCAAGTTTTCTCTCAGTTTATGTAAAAATGAATTAGTAATTATCTTGGGCAGTAACTTGACACCCATTTCATCTTGTTTGTAACAATTCTTACAGCAGTGGATTTCAGCAAAAGAGAGCTACTGAGCAGATCTGGGGCCACCAGACACAAGATCTATCTCCAGTAGTTGTATTCCTTTCTTTTTTTTTTATCTAGTCAGTCACTTCAGTCTTTAAAATGAAGAATTTTGGTCACTTTGATCCTCATACCTATTCTAGCTGTAGTTAATGGAAATAACATTCACTGCACAGTGAAATATTAACCAGTATCTAGCTGGTATTTCCCTTTGCACTGAACTGCAACATATTTTCTGACTTGAGCAAAGAAAACATCCTCTGCTGAGAAATTACATTACAGGGTTTTGTTTTGAAGTTCACTCATCCTCAGATCCCTGTCTTCTCAAGATCTAAGCAACAAAAGGAGCTGTGGCCTGCATGTGCTCCATTATTATCAAATTAATGCCCACTGCAGATCTAACTCTTCTACTGAGAGAAGCATCATCATCATCATCCCTCTGCTGTGCCAGAAGGGAGCAAGATGAGAAGATTCCCTATTGGTATGGTATAGAAGGCAGCTGACTGCTGGGGCCACATAACATGAAACTGGAACACACCACCTCAACTGCAAAATCACTAGAATTAAGATTCAATAATAATTTTACACACGTATTTTTTCAAATAACTGCTCAAAAGCACCATACTGCCTGCTTTCAATGTTCTTATTCAGAAACCCAGGCAACTGTCAAATGGGTACTCCTTGAACATTCTGTTTGTTCCACTTGGAAAATCCAGATCAACATTCTTTAGAAACAAAGGATTTGACAGTTTCAAATGAGCTTTTTTTCCATTCTTTTTTAATGTACAATTGACAAAAACCTCTTTTTCCAGAAATGTAAGCAATTTAAACAATTGTTACAGTAATGCGTACCCTGCAAAGGCAGGAGCCAAGCTAAGTGCATTTCTTCCTCAGTACAAATTAAAGATAAATGTAATCAGATTTAGTACAGGCTGTGGTTGTTTAAAACAAACAATTGTTTAGCTTTTGAAAACACAGCAAAAGGAAATCTGTCAATTATTATAATTTATTTCCCCCAAAAAAGGCTGAATTATTAAAGCTATTATAGTCATTAAAACATTACTTAGAATAAATGCATATTTGATTGTGCAATGGTTATAACTGCAGTCACACATATTCAGCGCATATTTTTATAATCATAATGCGGCCAAAGAAATTATATATATCATTTATTACGACAGTCACCATTATACAATCCTATGCTTCTAAAAAACATCATTTCATTAAGGAATCCCTCAGCACATACTCAAGACTCCCCAGTCCCAGCCTGCACGCACCTAACTCGACTTAGGATAGTATCTTCATCTGACATAGTTACCACCAGCTTCTTACAGCCACTGGAGAGAAACAGGCACTGGCAGTGTATAATGCATATGTGACCCACATAACAATTATAATGACCTATTTGTCTCCTTGAAGTGCATTTTCACTTAATGACTACAGAAAAAGGCTTGAGGTGACTAGCTCAGAAGGGTCTTCACTGTAAACATCTAACACTCAACTGACAAAACAACTGACATAACTAACAATTACTAAGCACAACTACGGTTAAGGGAGGATTTCCTTTATAACTTTTTCAAAGTTTTCTGTAAGAGCTCTGAGGGTAACAACAGGCCTTTGTATTCCTTTCTATCCTCACCTGGGGCCTTCCCCAATGGTGACTGTCACTGGAGCCAGACCCCTTGCCTTCTCTGGAGACTGTGGTACTGACTCCTGCTGGTGAGGACACGCTCACTACCAGAACAGCTGCCACCCCTGGCTCTTGAATTGTCATCTTTTGTGGAGCAACCCCTTTCTTGCTTCACTCTTGATAGTCTTCAAACCACAACTAATCCTTTATCTCTCATACACCAGAACAAGTCACACAGGTTGTTTTTTGTTCTGTTCACTGGGGCTCACCCAAACTTTCCTCCATAGCTGATTTGGGAGACAGTAGAACCATGCTAGTACAATAAGCACCATATGGGCAAATTTTCTGAGATTTCTGGTGGTTTCTTTAATGCACCACTCCTTCTGTCCTCTGGCCACTTTTGTTCCCTGTCTCTGAACACAACTCATAAGTCATCTTTTATTAATAACCTGCCTAGAACTCAAGAGAGTACTCTGTTACTAGACGGCATTGGATTGGTGCCTCGTATTAGAATATTCACTAATGATCTGCAGAAATGTATTTTGGCAGGAGTCATAGCTGCCCACACTCTCTCACCTAGGAACATCTCTCCCTACATTTTCTCCCATCTACTGGACATTTCTGTTTAAATTATTTATCTTTAGCTTTTTACCCTCTTCCTCCAAAGATGTCATTATATTCAGTAGAGATTTCTAAATCCCCTACATACTTTCATGTTATTTCTTTGTTCTGAATAGTGCTTTTAGCTCTTATTTAAATGACATTATTTGCAAATATAATTAATGCACTCTGGCTTACTCTTGCAGGCCATTAATAAAGGTGCTGGTTGAGGAGAAAGAAGAAATAAAGCCTGCTGATGCTAAACTTGCTACAGAAAAAAAAACAAATTAAAAAAAAAAAAAAAAAAAACCAAGAAACCAAAGCAAACCAGCAACACGACTTTATTGTACATTTTGCAACCCATATTACACTGTTCCCAAAGATAAGCCAGTTTTTATTATTTTTTCCAAAAGAAACTATATAAGACTCAGTAAAAGTCAACAACATTACATGTGAAGTTCCCCTCTTCATCCACAAGTTTTCTACTAGAACCTTTTGTTTTCTCTTACAAAGGAGTGTATTTGTGGGTATTCTATGCTTTGAGAACCTCAGGTGGTTCTGGTTTTCTGTCCCTGAAAATGAAACATGTAAACTGGAAGCCTCCCACCTTCCTCACTTCTATAGGAAACGGTGACTTCAGTATTTCCATGGAAAAATGAGGAAAAGGTCACGATCTAAAACCATTCACAAGGAAACAAAGTGCATGGCTTTGTTTGATGGTTGGGCACTCATGCCATAGAGCACAAGAGGCTGAAACCACAAAAGAGAACTTGGGTGCCCAACTACCACTTCAGGTACCTAAGTAATAGCTCATCACTGAGTTACTCTGATCCTTTGCTCAGTTCTTGACTGTGTCTGTACACACCAAAGCTTTTAGGAACTAAGTTTACCCCAGAGAATGTGTTCCAGTCTCAAACTGCCTATGTGTGCCTATGTCTCTACCAGACTAGGCCTCACAAAATTTTAAAGTTTATTCACTTTTATTTATTTAGGGCACTCTCTTGGGAATTGTAATGCATCTTTAAAATTAGTATTAGCTTTGCTTAGAAGCTAGGGCTTCTGTCCAGGTGTCAGATGTTCTAAAACTGCACCCTAATTATGGGGCTGCTAAAATGTTTTGGGATAATGGTTTCCTGTTAAGACTCTTGTGCTTAAGTACATATTTCCTTTTGTCTCAGGACTTCATCATTAACTCTCTTTTTGGTGTTTATAATAGCCAGTTTAGGTAATCTGCTCAACTTGCTGGTCTCCACAAATTGTTTTTCAGGTTATGTCTTTGAACTCATCAACAGCATGACTACAGCTCATACAGGCAGTGCTGGATGAGGTGTGCAGAAAATCCTCTCCTCAGATTTGTTTCAGCCTTGCTGTAACACGCCTTAGTTTTACAGCTCAGTGAAATCACTAGCATTCTGGGGTTTAAAGGTTTACATTGGAAATTCTTTCCACTCAGCAGGTGGATATGTTAATATGAGTGGGTGTGCTGTAATTAGCACTGAAATTCCCTTCTGAACATTCTTCCCTGCAAAATGCTCCTCTTTTAGCCTCTGAATGGTTTTATATTCCAATGCTCTGTCTCAAGATACAGGGGTTTTGCTTGATTGCTGTAAATGGTAAAATCTGTAATTTTATATATAGGTTTGGGGTTATGAATTTTTGTCTTGGCTAAATGCTTAAAGGTTTGGTTAGAGTTGATGTACAAATGTGAAGAAAAAGAGTTGTGTATACTTTTTTAATGATTAATTCAAACAAGTCCAAGTGTGGCACATTCAGTAATTGCTGAAAATTAAAAATCAATGTCAGATAGCATAGTTGCTATAGTGCTAAGGGATTTAAATTAGCAGGACACGTGCAGATCACTCATCACAAAAAGGTAATTTTTATTTATCTCAGAGAGATAAATAGGTTTACTCATGGGAAAGGATAACGGGACCTGGGAAACAAGGTAAGTGTGAGGCAGAGTACCCACAGAGGGAGAAAGACTGAAGATCACTGTGCTCAAAGACTCCCCCTTGCCAAGCACTACGAAAATCCGACATGTCTTGCATCAGCACAGACTTTAAAAGGTAGCTAACATTACAGCCACTAATAACAATGACATGCTAAGGTAATAGGAGTATTTCAATCAAGCTGTAGTCTGCAGATCAGAAATTCATTCTCCTTGTATGTACATTATTGCACACCTGAGCCAGGTGAACAAAGTTGAAATGCATTTATAAAGTGAACTGATAATACCCATAAGGTAGCCCAGTAGGCTACCAAAACACATTGGTCTGGTCTGGCTTGGCTATCTTCCATTACTACTCAAACCTGAATAAAACTTTTATTTCTCAACTTAACAAAAGGACTTCATTTTAATGGAACACAATACTCAGGGAGGGGAAAAAAAGCAGGCCCATCCCCCAAATCCAGTAAGTTTGGTGCCTGTTTTAGAGGATAAATCAATATGCCAGCACTGAATCAGTTCAGCATTATTATTCAGACTTTTTTTTTTTAATTTTACTTATTGTGCCCTAGGCTTCCTTCTGACCTCCATTATTGCTACTATAATGAAATTATAATTGATATTAATATCATTGAAATAACAAGATGAGTTAAACACTAGCTAAAAAATAGCGCTATGTTCAATAAACCAAAACCTCTGTGTCCAACAGAACTAGGATAAAGAATTTTAGCTTGGCTGAACCATTCAGTTTTGATCTAGATCCAAACCCTTCTGTAAGTCTAAAGATATCCCAACTGATTTGTTTCAGGCCTGTCTCTGCAAGACAGTATATTTTTAGCTACTGCAAAATAAAAATCAGTGTTTTCTTTGTTGTTTCTATCATCATTCAAATACAACCAAGTAGAATGTCAGTTCATTGTTCGATCCTCTACCAAATTCTTTCCCTATGAAGTTACTATCAGTGGAATTTAACACAGGCAGCCACCAACTTGACATGAATTTACTGAAGATTTTTTAACTTCTTTCTGATTATTATGTGGAGTACTAGCTTTAGCCTTAATAGCCTTTGAAAAGAGGGAAGTCAGATTATTTTACATCAAGGTTTACAACAGGCATGCCCAAAAATAAATCAATATATGAAGAACTCCTCTTCCTCTTCTGGACTTCTGAAGGATGGGATAGTCCCTCCAAAAATGTGACTGTCAAACTGCAGGCAAGTAACAAAGAAAGATTACCTTGGAGACAATTTACATCCACGTTGCAGGTATGCATTGAGTGTCCCAGTTGCTGCTAGCAACAGTCCAAGGTATGGAGGTGAAGGTTTCATAGGTCTTGAGGAAAATTCTGGGTGGAACTGAACTCCCACAAAATAAGGGTGATCTACAAGATAGATGTCAAAGAAAATTACACAATGCAGGAAGAAGACAGCAGAAAAACTTCAAGGAAAAGAAGTTTATTTAAGATTTCAGACAGATGTCCAGAAGCCAGATCAGCACATGTGAATTTAAGGGTGAGGCAGCAGAAACTTAATTTTTTTCAAAAAAAGCTACTGACAACAGAGGCAGAAGGTTAGTAAGGCAAATTAAGGAACAAACATCCAGTGATTCACAAAAGCTGAATAATAAACCCGTACCTACATGGGGGCAGGAGGCAGGGGAGGGCAGAGGAACAGTCATAAAGTTTACAATTATCATGTTATTTTCATCGTATTTTGGTTTCCAATATGTATATATGTATGTATATTCAGGATAATATGCTGCTTCATCTTTTCTTAAACCTTCAGCTCTTTGTTTCTCATCCAGAGCACTTTTTAATTACTGCTTCTGCTTCCCTTCTGTCTTCTTCAAAAGTATAAAAAAGAATGTTTTTGTACTCTTCAATGCAAAGCACCTGTTCCTTCTCTGAATATTGTTTTAAAGGAGCTAACATTAAGTACTTCTTGTGCAGGACACTGGACAGAACAGATCTCCTCTGGTTCTACATTTTCCAAAACAATCCCAAACATTCAAGGAATTCCTCTGCAGTACAGAGGAGGTGGTAGCAAGAAGTCAAGAGTTTTTCTTCCAGGAAGATAAAACTTTATGGTCTAGTATACTGTTCTTCTCTCTGCTGCTACATCTTAAAGAGAAGTTGGATCCTATAACTTCAATAACAGAGCACTAAACATTTCCAAAGCTTAAAAGCTTAGCCTAAGCTACCTGGTGCACCTGTACTTCTGTGCTTCCACTCTAACCCACCCTACTCCTTGTGACTGTTTTTCTTTAGTATCCAGAGTCTCCTTTCAGCCCATTGCGAAATAATTCCAGGGTTTACTGCTGCTTTTCTTCTTTTCACAGTAACATGCAATTTTAAAATTCCTCCTCATTTATTTCATGGTGCTCTCTGCAGAAATTGTTTCATGCAGGGCAAAGTAGCCTCCCAACACCAGCATGTGTAACAGAGGCAACTAACCCAAAACCATTCATGACAATTAGCAGTTTATGAATTCACATGTATCCTTTGCTCTCAGATTACTCTCTACGATGCAGTTGCTTGACATTGTTAAGTAGGTATCTAAATTCCAAACCTGGCTCAAAATTACAGTGCTGTTCTTCAACACACCATGGAGTATATAAAACAAATTCTCAAGAGCACCATGCCAAAAATAGCACTCCATAGACTAATAATGTATTCTTATGATGAATTTTTGGTTTTATGTATGGAGTTTATCTTGACCAATTAGCAATCACATAAAAACAGAAAAGAAAACAAAATTTTGTAGATTGCACTCTACAGGTGCCTGATACTCATCCAGCCAACAGTGACTTAAGACCAAGGAGTTAACCAAATAAACATGTAAAAGCAAAACTATGATTTTGAAGAACTACTCTGTGTACCACTGAACAAACACATGCAGAGTAGCTCCTTTTTATTGCAGAATCTTTTAGAAAAGACATCATCTTAGTGATGCTTATCAGTGATGCTAGTGATGTTTAGTCCAAATCTACTAGACTTCCAAAGAATCAAACACTCATCTCACTGAATTGCTTCAGTGTGACAAAGGAGCTTGCTTTCTATTTAATTTTCATGCTGTTCTCCATTATACTAACCAGACGGTAACTGAAAGAGGCACAAAGTGACTGGAAGACACCCTGGGAGACCTCTATTCCTATCTTCTGCTCAAAGAAGGGACAAGTTCAAAGTTAAATCACGTTGCTGATAGCTTTCTCTAGTCAAACTTTGAAGGTGTCTGCTGGAAGGATGAAGCTTTCACAGCCTCTCTAGGTAACACTCTAGTAATGTTTCATACTTTGGCTATAATGTATATATACACTTTTCATACAGTCAAACAAACTGAACACATAGTAGTTTTTAGGACCTAAGAATATTTGATGGTCCTTAGGAAGCAAGGCAATATCACTGTGAAGCTGTTTTTTATCTTTAAAAAGCCATGGCAATCATGAGAGGTCTCTGATGACTAGAAAAAGGCAGTCACCATGCTCTTCTCCAAGACAGAAAAAAGGATCCAAGGAACCACAGAACAGCCAGTCTAACCTCAGTTTATGGAAAGATTATGAAACCAATCCTCTTCCAAGGCATTTCCAGACACATGAAGGACAGGAAGATAGTTTAGCACAAGCTTGAGAACACTCTGTCTTTAGACGCAGGGAAAGCAGTGGCTTTCCTTAATTCCAACTTTAACAAGGTTTTTGATATGGTTTCCTAGCATCCAAGTTGGAAGCTGTGGACTATGGGTAGACCACAAAACGGACAGACTGCTGTGTTCAAAGAGTAGTGGTGAATGGTTTGAAGTATGAGCAAAAGTAAAGTGTTAGACTTTTCCTAACATAATTTCAATTTTCACCCATTGTAATACACAGATGGAGTCAGCAGTATCCCGCAACATGATCTTGGCTGCTGTGACAGCTAAATATCGTGTCTACATGCCATTTATAGTTTACACAGTTTTGACAGATGCAAAAAATACTACAAAGAAGACACTCACTCTCTAGTTCAATAATTTCCATTCTGTTCCCCTCTGTATCATGGCCAACAAATTTCAAACCTTTCTCTTCAAAGCACTGAGTCAATTCTGGGTTCACCTGAAATATTAAAAGCAATAATAAGTGTTATTTTTGGATTTAACAAACAGTAGTAGTTGATGGCAATTTGTTTAACATGCATACAAGAATGAAAAGAATTGGGAAAGGGTTGGGAACTTTTGCTTTCTTGTTTGAACAACTCTTCAGTATAAATTTGTAAAAGTGTACATGCTTATTAAATAAAGAGATGAATCAGTAGTTTTAAAAGTTACTCTGCAACATTCAAAAGATTAAAGCCAGGGTCCCTTCCGCTTGCTGTCCTGATTCTGAGCAGCTTGCATTCTTCCTTTTTTCAGTGGCCCACTAGACTAGGTGTAGAGACTGACCTCCTCTTTGAACACTGCATTTCAGGGCTATGACACAAGCTGTGGTTCAGCTCCTCCACCAAACTGGGGAGCTCTGCAGTGAGCTGTCTCATCTGCTCAATGATGCTCCAACCACTTAGTTAATATTCCAACTCTGAGCACGTTTGCCACCATCATATTCTCCTCCCACTTTTTAAGGAAACTTAACATTGTCTGAATCAGTTACAGCATGCACACAGCATGCATACTAGAGGCCCCTCGAGATACTGATGGAGTCAGGTCCCTTCTAAACTAACTCAGAGATAACTCTAGGAGTCCATCTCGTGTCCTTCAATGTATTTGGACAGCTTTTCTCAGATGTTCACAGAGGAGCGGACACATGCAAGGGACATACAGAATTGGACAGTAGGAAGCAAGAGATCTGAATTAGCCTCTGACTTGTAGATGTCTGAAGTCTGCCTATATCTAGACCATAAAAGTGCTTATTGCACTACCTGAACATAATCTAAGTCTTTAAATAAGCCAAACTGGCCAGTGCATTTAAGGATTACAAGCCATTACCTTTCAAATATTTCACAAGAAGCCAAGCCAGATAATCTCTGACATCGTTCTCCAAGACCATTCTGCTAGACACTGCATCTTCTCTAACCCAGAAACAGTACATGACATTATTCCCCTCTACTGAATGCTTCCAAGAACATTGCAATACTGTGTCTAGTCTGAGGTCACTCAAAACAAGAAAGAGATTGAAAGATGTTGAGAGTCCATAGGAGGTCCAACCAGAATGGTTAGGGGCTGGACCACATGCAACACAGAAGGAGAGACTGGAGAGCTGGATTTGTTCAGCCTGGGAAAGAGAAAGCCAAGAGTGGATCTCATGGCTGACTTCAACTATCTAATGGGACAGTATAAAGAAGACAGGCAGACTCTGCTCAGAGATGCACAGCACATGACTGGGAAAAAAAGAACAAACTGCTCAAGGAAATCTCCTATTAGACAGAAGGGAAAATAGGGTTCACAACAAAGTGCTTAAGCATTTGAACAAACTGTCAAAAGATATTATGGAAACTCTCTCTTGAAAGAGATTCAAAACTAGATGGGACAAAATCCTCAGCAGCATGATCTAATTTTAAAGTTGGTCCAGCTCCAAACAGGGAGTTGGACCAAAAGACTTAGAGAGATTCCTTTCAATCCAAATTATACCATCTAGCCACTACTAAATTTTGGGTTATGCTTATGTAAGACATCTCTCATTAGTTTTTTTTCTGCCTACCAAGAGAAACAACCTGCTCAAGATTTAACTTTTGAGCACAAACTACATTAGCAGTGCTTACCTCATATCGATGCCTGTGTCGCTCCTCTACAAACGTTTCATTGCCATAAAGCTTTCCTGAATATACAACAAAAAATAAATCAATGCTAATGTGTTGCTTTAATAGTTGTTACAACTATTTCTTGTAATTTAAATCTCAAAAAAATCATATGTAAAACGTAACAAGACACTATTCATCTCATTCCAGCTTTCTGTCTTTCCTGAGTGATGACTAGTTTCTTTTAATTTAGCGTTACTTGAGTTTATTCAGAATTCCTATTCAACATTCATTGACCAGAAATACTTCAGGTAGGCTAGAGTCTAAAGGACATGCTTAAACTAATTTAAATTGTAAAGCCCAAAATAAAATTAAAAAAATGTTTGAGCGAACAAGCAATATAAAATCCCTTCAGGGTGTTACAGCAGTTGTACACAAAACGTGCAGAGAAGGAAGGCTTTTAGTAGCATCTGTTCTATTTTAATAGATTATGCATGGCAGCTGGCATAATACCTCCAAAGAACAAACAGGGAATATTGCTCTTCTCTATCTTTCTGATCTCATTACCCAAATGACTTTTGCAGTCCCCTGTGTAATCTGGAACACTCCAGATTTCACAGCAGTAAGGCATAAGTTAGAGGTGTGCAGTAAACCAGATTTTGATCATATCTCTCAGTTACAATCTTGGCTCAAACAATTTACCCTAAGATCATTAGAATTACTACATTGCTGAGGGATTGGTACAAGAACTAGACTGCCAAGAACATATCCAAAAGTTGTAGGATGATAGTACTGCAATTTTACAAAAAGTGGTATAAGCATTAATTTTAAGGAACCCCCTTTTTGAAATCATTATTTCCATTCAAGTTGTAAAGCATTAGAAAGTGAAATCAGATTTCCTGAGTAAACTAAGACAGCTTTTTAGGATTCTTTGATAAATATGGTCATTTAAACAATTCATAATACTGTTTCCAGGGCTGGACTAGGCGTAAGAAAGTGCTGGATCGGAGACTGGATTTAAGGAGGGCCTGGCTACTAGCAAACATTGTCAAGACAAGATCAGGACTAAGGCAGCAAGGTCACAGGGTGTTTAAGGCTGAGGTGCACTGACAGCTCCAGGGAAGCAATGTTTCTGGAAAGGTCTGGGAAGAGTTCTCCTCTGGTTCACACATCTTATCAGCTCATAAACAAAATAGAAAGAAAGCACTCTGATCTTCCCAAGAATACAATAAATTAAACTATCGTGAAATGCATTTCAGTTATCTCAACATTCTCCTCCTTGTATATTTAAAGCATTGGACCCCAACTGACAGTTTCACAGCCAGTTAAGGATGTCTCCCATTTCCTTTTTACGTTCCAGTCCTCAGTAAATGTATATGGGAACAGGATCAGAGTGAATGAGCTCAGGGAAGCTGTCACCCAACTGCTTGCTTGAGGTTATAGTCCTTTAATAAAATGTGCTCTGGCATTTTTGCTTTTCCATGTTACAGAGCTCCAATCCAAAGGGCAAGTCATAAGAGCAGAAAAATTACTTACTTAAAACAGAATTTTCTGTTTTGAAAACAGTCCTCCTCTTCCCCAATCTCATTGTTCCACCCATATCTCCAGGATTGTGCTCTGGCATGTCAATAACCTGTAGAAAAAAGTTGCTTAGACACAGTTTCATCCAACAAATAAAAAAGCCCCAAACAACAATTGCCTAACAGGTTGCACAGATTTGTAAAAGGCAACTTTATGTATTTTTCTGCCAAGCATTCCCAATTATTAATTCTCTTTGGGTTTTTTTATGCTTTGTTCTTCAATATTGGCACTGTAATAGACAGAGGATATTAACTAATTGGTAAAAAACTTTTTCATTTAATGTTAAGACCAACAAAAGCAACTTATTAATATCTTACTTTAATTTTTGGGGTGGGGAAAAAATCCTTTCTTTAAAAAATGCACCAAAATGTTAGCAATAGGATAATTCTGCCCAAAGCTATTCTTTGTGCTATGAGAGTAAATAGATTTTTAAAAATTCAAATTCATAGACCAAGAAAATCCACCCAGTGATAAAGACACCATCTCTGAAAAAAGAAGTCTCTGAAACACTCGGTGTTAGAGGCTGGAAGTTTATCCTGAAAGTTTATTCCTGTACACTCAGCCTTTTTTTTATACTGTTCTTTATATACAATGTTCTTTCTTATGCTAAGAGGCAGAAACACTTTTCTTCTCAAGTGAAAAGGTGACCTCTTTTTTGGAAAGTGGGAAGAGGAGAAGGGCATGAAGCAGAGTGAAGACAAGAAGACACTTCTAACAAGACTATAATGTTGTAAAAGCCAAGTATGAAAAGAGGCGACTCCAATACACGTGTGCTAATTCAGATCATACACGTAACTGATTTATCACATGAAAATGGAAAAACCTTCCCCCCAATTCCCTTCTACTAAAGGGTTTCACATATTGCTGAAGAATTCACAAAATACTGCGTATGAAGTATGAAGAATATTCTATTTAAAACAACATTTAAAGAAGAGAATATATAAATAATGGGCTTGGGGACTGAAGCAGATGGGTAGAATGGCTGCTATGCGGGTCAAGTGAAGCCCAGGATGGTGAGATCCAGGGCCTGTGAGAAACCATAGTGGAAGGAGCGTGCTTAGTTTTGATCAGTTTGAAAAATCCTGCAGGGTCTCACAGTCAAATTTAGAGGTAGTTGCCTCAGAGAGGTAAAACAGTTCAGAACTGTAGACATGTGAACTGAAGCATTGATCTACATACTTGTATGCACATATACACAGTCCTTGAGGAATGTAATTAACAAAGAAGTGTTTAAAAATACAAATATTCACATATATGGGTAATCTGGAATTGGATTTTTATTAACCTTAATTTGCCCTCTGGAAGTAATGAAAACAATTTCTGATGATACACTTCATAAAGTGAAGTTATTCAATTTCGGAGGGATGGTGGAAAGTGCTTAGCCTTCGGCTTTGTGCCAATGCATTTCAGCTGTGTAATTATCTCTATATAACCTTATACCTTCAAAATGTTATTTATAAGCTATACACTCATTAAAAAATGTCATGAGCAGGAGCTGTGATCAAAGTAGTGGGATATTACAAATCCTGTAATTACCTCTCAGATCACAAAGGTGAGGATTATGAAGCACATTCAGCTATAAAAAACATCACAAATTGAAAAAAAAATCATTCATTGAATCCTACTTAAAAAAATATGAGACTGATGGATTTTGCTTTATTTCCCTCCATTTATTTTTGCTTTTTCCCTGAAGTAGAGGCCATAGAAACACACAAGATATCAGAAGCAGCAAGAAAATATACATCAGACTGTATGCATATGTCAAACACTCTGACCCTCTGAAATCAAACACAAGTTTTCCTTGAGGTGGCATTTCCTTACCTACCCCCATGCTACAGATAACCTCAAAGCTGTGCTACTGGCTCTTGCTAAATAAGATGAAGTGGTAAAAAGCAGTTGTGTATTTCAAGCACATGCTTCTCTTCCAACTATAAAATTTTCATTTTAAGGGCTGTTTAATGAGTATTTGCAGTTGACGAGAAAAGCAATGAATTAGGTGGATTTCCTTGTTTGTTAGTGGGGGTTTTCTTAAGTTTGGAGGCTAATGTCAAGGTTAGACATTCCTTCATTCTCAAGAGAGCATTGAGCACCTGAACACTGTCCTCTACAATCAGTTTTAGATTTTAATTCCTAAAAATTTGGGGCAGGATGTTTCGGTCTAATTTTGCCAACTACATCATGGTAATTCCCAGTTGTTTGGGGTTTGCCCCTTCCTCTGCTCAGGAAAAAAAAAAATAAAGTCACTATTTTCACCTTTCAGTATTTGCTGTACCAAGGTATTCTATCAAAACACTTTGAAGTGTAACGCTATAAATATCAGGAAGCACAGTGATACAGTATTTGGGGACAGCAACTTCTTGAAGGACATTGCTCAGCTCTTTAAACTCCTCAATTAAAGCACTGGTTCCAGATGAAGTGCACCTGTCTATGCAGACCTTGGATTTCACTAGTTTACTGTGCTTAAATGCATTCTCCAGAAACATCAGTTAACAAATATGTTTTCCTGTTCATTAAATAAAGCATATCAGTTTAAACAGGCTATGGCCATACTCTCAGCTCTTCCTTCTTTCAGTGGGCAAAAAACAAAGACTGGATTCCCATGAGCCCCACTAAAGGTCTAGATAATGGCCTGGAATGAAAACACAGCTGCATCTGCTCTGCTGAGGGCTTTTGTCACCCTTTGGGTCAGGACCCAACATGGGGCTGCAAGCCCTACAGAAATGCCACTGGAGAAATGGACTTCTAGGGAAGATTTGGTTGAATTTCACATCAAATATCTCTGTGTTTTCAGCTCTCCATCTTCCCCAAAATTATTAGATTTACAATAGTAAGAAATAGACAAGGCTTGAAATATTAATTTTTGTAGTCAGGTGAGGAAAGGAGCTACTTATGAACTAACACCTCAGAGCTACTCTGACTCTCAATTTTTCTTTTTTACATGCTCTGTGGCGTGGATGAACTTCAGCAACTATACCAGCACAGCCCTCAATGTTTCCACATTACATGAACTTCACTGGAACAAAGTCTATGCAAAAAGTTTTTGAAACCAAATTGGCACTGCTGCTCTACAGCCAAAGAACAGTAATGAGAATCAGAAAGGCAACTCATATTAATTACATTTTTTGCCGTATTTTACAGATTTTGTTAGATCAGAAAAAGATGAATTTTCAAGTGGTGGTCATTTTGGACAACTGTCCAACCAAGTAGATTCTACAAAGAGCTTATGATTCCTGACACAGAATAAATCAGCTCATACTATGCATTACTCTTACTATTCTTTTAAGAGCAGAAAACAATACAGAAGAACAGCAGAAGCAACAAAAAGTATCAGTAGGGAGCATGCAAGAACAGAAAAGGCATCAATTAGATCTTTCTAACCCAAATCTCTGAAAACTACCAACACTACAGGGCTTTGACAGAGATCATGTATTACACCAGACAGCCAACATGAAATAAATAATGAATCACTGTAACATAACACAAAGCACATTCTAAATATAAAACAGTCTGATCAGTATTAAATAATTTTACTGATGAATAGTGATTTCAACTACCCATGAACAGCAATCTTTGAGAAATCTACTGCTTGGATTGTTTCATTGGTGTTAGAAAACATCAAAGCTAATGAGAAAACCTTTCAAACCCTGACACTCAAAAGTAGAGCAACCAAGGCCCTGCAAAGCCTACACTTACCATTTTAGTAATCATCCCAGGACCATTACATTTCATTTTTGTTTTGCCTCATGTCCTGCAATACCATTTTAAGAAATACATCTACCCCGCTTATCGTGGCATCAGGAAGGTGGGGAGTGGAGGGTGTCTGGTTGGGTTTTGGTTGCAGGATTGTTTTCTTGGGATTTGGGGAAGGAGAGGAGCATTACTTGATTTGAACAACTCATTGATAAGACAGCTTCAGAAGCACGTTTTTAAGAGGGTTTGGCGGGGGTTGTCTTTTTACTCTGCCCTTGACTAGTGAGCGAAAGATTTGTGGCTGCTGAAATAAATTGCTACACATGTAAGTTCTGATCAAAGCATCAGGAGATGCCACAACCCTAAAGATTTATTGAAGACTGAAAAGAGGCTCTAAGATACTTGGCACACAAGAGATGTGCAGATGGAAAGTTGACAGGAGCAGGGAATACAGTGACAGGTACTGATGAATACTAATCCCTGCTAAACATTACTATGAAAAAAGATCCAGCAGCACAAACTGAGAAGGACTCAACCAAAACTTAAGAAATCATCCTTCTATGGGCTCATCCATCATTTCTCTGCAGGATTAGTCAGTACTTGTTAGATTTGATCTGATCAATCAATCACAAGATTATCAGTAAACAGATCCAGACAGCTGCAAATAGGATGTTTACACTAACATTTTAGAAACAATAGCACAAACATTTTAAAGAAAAAGTTCACAGATGCAACACTAACAGTGGTACTGACAACTTCCAACTTGGCAAGTAAACCAAAAAGACATGCTTTCCCCATTCATTAAAAAATAGGGTTTTAACGTTTTGTTACTGAAAGAGAGTTCAAGGATTAATTACATCTGTCTGAATCCCTTGCTCTGTTTTCTCTCAGAGATATCCTAGTTCCAAGCAAACCCTATCACTGCCCACTGATTTAGAGTACTCAGTCCTCTAGGACTGAACCAGTTGCAACAAAACCACTTGCAGATTTCAGACTACTCAGGGGTCCATTACTCTGACTAAAGTAATGTTTGTTTTTAAAAAGATGACCACCATCACCTATATGATAAAAGAAGAATCATCAATAGCTGATTCACGCAGTTACATACTGATATGAGTAACTAGTTTGAAAAATGCTATCCTCTGTTCTCTTCACTAAACTACAGCACAATATCCAAACCTTCCAGCAAATACCAGTTCAAATTTCTTAAACTCTTAAAATCCCATAGCATACTACTGTCAATAATTTTACAGTTTGGGTGAGCCTCTTTTCCAGAGATTTGGTTTTTCCTATTTTAGAATTAAGTAACTGCCCTAGAGCATTTATCTAATTCAAGTCTCAGAATTCTCTAAGAAGGATTCTGCCTGAAGAAGCAGAATTTCTGGTACAGAGTGTTTTGTAACATTTTCTTCAGAAAAAGTTATAAAGGGTGTGACATCCTTTTGAAACACTGCTTGCTCACTCGTAAGTATAGTACAGTGAACTGAGGAAGTTAAAGGAGATGTTGATACACAAAGCCCATATAAATATTTCTTAACAGCATTTTAAGAACTCATTCTAGTTATTCCAAACACGTCTCAGAATCAACCTAAAGACTTAGTCAAGTAGAAAGTTCCAGACCGTTAGTGTTAGCAAAAGGAACAGGATGAGACAGTGCCGGCTACAGAAATACACTGAAGTACCAGTCACACCATGCCAAGAAGGGCAAGATTTGCCACAGACTTGAACAACTAAAAGGAAAGTGAAAGAGTTCTCAGGCTTTGGACTGGTTCAGCTCACATTATAATTAATGATCAAATACTCACTAATTTAATTTCAGAAAGATCAGCAGGAAACATTAAGCAGGAAAGATGTAGCTAGGAAACATTAGTCTTTCTAACACATAGTTCTTTTAAAAAAATCAGAACTCTGTCACTGCCTTTGAAGGGGAATTCTCCAACTGACACTGCTAGTAGGTGAAATTTTGCCCTTACTAAATGCCCTTAAATCCACAACAAGTATATCAGAAGGAGGAAGGCATGAAGCAAGTCAGTGTCTCTGAGCATCCTAAAGCAGAGCGAAGAACCTCAAGGATGAGATAGAGCCTGGTGCTCCCTTCATCAAACACCCCAGCCATGAAGGTGGGACAGCGATAATCAAACACTTATGGCCTGAGACTGTTTAAACAGTAGTATGCTTGATGGTCTCTGACTCAGAGAATAATTATATCCTACAGGCAACTGCCGTGGAAGACTTGGCCACAGACAAGCCCCATTAGCTAGGCAATGCAAACTAGTCAAGGAGGCATGAGATTGCCCTTAGCAGAGACAAAGCACAGCAGATATTTTACCCTTAAAATGGTCCAGTGTTTTGTTCTTGCTCTACCCTGAGTCATCATGCTGGAGCAAGCATCTCTTCAGTTGTTTCTCATTCATTAACAGGGCAGTGCTAGATAGAATCATTTCATTATCAGTTACCTCTGCCTTCAGCCAGCAAGGCAGAAGGAAAACTGCTTACTTCATGGAAAGTAAGCAGGAAAACTGCTTATTTCAAGTGGTCACTCCTCCAGACCTTCACTCAGAAGAATTACCAGTATCAGCTTGAAGACAATGCTCAGTATTATGAGCTCCACTATCCTAGTATTTCTTGAAAAAAATTTGTTCATCTGCCATAAAAAAAATATCTTCACACGGAAGATGAGGAGAACTAGCAACTATTTTTCATCTCATTTCCTCAAAGTAATCAGACCACCACCAGACCTGTAAGAAAGATTGCCTGGATTCCAGTCACTGACCCTTTCCACAGAATGGTGCCACCAATCATCCTGATACTCTGTTCACCTTCCAGATCTGCCCAGTGATGATCTGGTACTTGATAATCAGGGATGCAGAAACTCAGTCACTTCTTTTAGAAAGAAAGCAAGAGGGCAGCAAATAGAAAATTATAGATTGCCCGATTTTAATTTTTATTCTAGTTGGAAGGTATTTTTGTTGTAGTGTAAAACTACAATCTGAGAAGAAATCCCTGGACAGGTCCTGGGTCACCTAAAAGACTTCTTTTAAGTAATTTCTCTCAAATGCTGATCAGAACAGCAATCTACCACCAGTTGTTTCTAATTATTTTTTCCAAGTTCCCCTCCTTTTCCAGGCCTGCCAAGACAGGTGCAGAGGCACGTTTGCCACAAATTTACTGAAATTGGGTGTGCACATGCTAAAACATAGCAGTACCTCTATGTATTTATTGCATATGGAAAAGCATCTTTTCAAAAACATAGCTATTTCAATAGGGAAAAAAAGGAAAGTACTTTGAAGTTGATAAAGAGATTGAAAGTTGTCAAATAAAGAGGAGGAATGAAGGGAGGGATATCTAGAGCTTGAAATCCATGTCAGTTTCAAGAATACAAATCTAAATATATCTATGTTTTTTGTGGTTTAACTTTTAAGAGAAATTACTTTAATCTCTCTTTGATTCAGCCCAATAATTTTTACATTATCTGACAAAACATGCTTGACTGAGATTAACAACTTCCAGCAGTTCAGATGAGTTCACCAACTAGATTTAGTTACTGTACATCTGATAAACATATTAAATTGAGATTTTTAACTGAAGGACAAAAATATACAATCACATGGGTTCATACTGACACAAGAAAATGTCTTATTTAGAATTTGGAGTAAACGAATGAAACAGAAATAGAGGATTCTAGCTGTGTAAAGATTTCTTTGCTACAGATATGTAGAAAGCAGCCTAGTACAACTCATTCCAATTAGGATGTCATGCTTCATATTATGCCCGAAGATCAGTGGCATACTGATAAACTATCAGTGAGATAAACTTTAATGGCTGATCAATCACCTTTTGAAACAGACACCAAAATTTAAAATCTGATATTCCTACAATAAAAAGGGAGATTTCTATCTCTGATAGGTGAACATCTTATGAAAATCAGCTGAATAGAAATAAAAATAACACAGTTGCTTAGAAAAAGAATTCCCTAGCGTTTAACTCAACTTCTAAGAACAAAAACCACCTAATGCAATCCAAGATCCCAAGGAAAGACAAAGCAGTGAGAAAAAAACTTGAAATGTTTCAAAGGCACTGCGGAGCAACCATATTAAACTGCTACAAGGTATTTTGCAGATTGTGCATCTTCGAAAAAAAATCCCACTAAAGTTGTAGACAAGTGCAGACAGTTGTGAAAGTAAATGTTACTCCACACACAGTGCCTAAATGTTGTGTCAAAATTTGATTCTTTTAACCAGCAGCTCAGCTGAGTCCACTCTGCAAAACCACACAAAAGCAACCAGCTAACAGCAACTACTGTAACCTTCAATTGAAGCAATCTGTTCTGATGCACAAGTCTATTTTCTTCTCAACTCTTCTCTTACATTTAAGCTGCAACTTTGTATGAATGAAAATAGACACAGATAATGAAGAAATGTAGACAATGAAGGCTAGAATAGTTCTCATACTGATTTACAGCTTCTTACTTCCACCTTGTTCTTTTCTTTGTTTTCATATGTGTGTTTTGAAACGGGATCTCACAAAAAATTCTACCCAGGAAGAATACTGTGCAAGCTAAAGTAACTGGGTTTGGAAGGCAAGCTGGATCACTTTTAGTGTTTAAATAGAGATTCATATCCACCATGCAGATATCTTGAAATATTTCATATGCATCTTTGTACTGTCCTTCTCTCTTCCTCTTTGAAAGCTGCCGGTTTGGTTTAACACCTGCTTAAGTGTCATGCCAGTTCCCTTACCTCTATTCCTTAGTCCCCATAACAAAGCATAACAAATGAAATGAAGTTGACTACTGCCTTCCTTAGTGGTCCCCCCACTTAAATTTACTAACTGAGATATTCCAGTAATATTAGTGTTAAGGACTGGGAGCAGAACAGACATACTACAACAGTGAATTTCTAGGCAGTAAGCCTCTGGCACAATCACCGTAATGTTAATTACTACTTTTGTCTTCCATGACATGCCCAAGACAATAAAATACTGTGGCCCATCTGATCTTTCAAGCCTGTAACTTTTCCTAAATTACAGAAAACAACCTGAATACTGTATATCTCATTAGGCATACAGAATGGACATCCAGTCTTCTGGAAAGCTCTCCAGCAACACGTAATGGGATTCTTTTCCCCTCCATGAATTCAACAGCAGCAGTGGAGATTATTTACATGAGCTGTTATTCTCCCTTCCACACATACATCATAATATTCCCCATTCCAGCTAGAGAACTGGAAGAACTAAAGCAAGTGCCAGATATCATATAATAGTAATCAAGGCATTGACTTTTAATTCAAAGATTTCCTAAATCCTATATTTTCCTACTGTAAACTGTAGCTGAACAAACAATAACAACAAGAGAGCATAGATGATAACTACAATGATACATACAACTTTAACCAGTTGCATTATCTTGCAAAAAACTAGATTGGCATTTTCATTACTATCTTATCCAATCCAGTACACATCAGCTTCAGAAAACCAAAATTATTTACATTAATATGACAAAAGAGATTAATTACCTTGATTACCTGTGCCAGCCATTTCAGTGATGCTTTCAATCACATGCTCCACATTACATTAATTGTTTCCTGCTTCCACTCAGAGAAGCTTCAGCTGGAAAAAAGATCATCTTGCCTGGAAGAGCCTTAATTCTGGTAGAAGACTTACAACCTACAATCCAATTTTATTTCACACGGAAACCATGTTGTCTTTCCTTCTGAGCAGGATCCTTCCTGTTTCACTTTATCTGTTCTGTCTCCTCCAAAAACCTCATAAATATCACTGTCCAGATTATAATTTAATTTTGCACTTCTTGTGATACTCCGCCAGCACATTAACTCTATCCCCTTCAGCGTCAAGTTACACGAATTCTTTGGAATTTGCTTTCCTTGATTATGTTTATAAAGGTATCAGGGGTCAAGTTCAGACAGCATTTAAAAAGACAAGTGGCTTGTCCAGTTGCATCCATGCCACCTACATCAGCGGAACTCACACTCTGACCACTTCCTCCCCCAACACGGCCCCAGTGAGCAGCTCAAGGATCCCTGGATCCATGTATGAGGTCCAGCGTTAACATACAGGCAGTACAGACCTGTGCAGTTCTTGCTAACAGATCATAAAACCATATTCATTTTTAGGGATGAACATGGTACATATTTTTAAAATAGATACTGATGGGAAAAGCTGCATACAAGGAGTAAGAAGAAAGAAGCAGAGAGGATGTGTGCATGCATATGAAGAGCCATTAGGAAAAAGATCAGAGAGAAGGAGAAATGGATCTTCAGATTACTTCTTATTTAGCAACAAGATGGTGAAAGCCTACAGGGAATATTTTACCAATTTTGTTTCTAAGAAAGTAAAATCTATAGAATCATGTCAACTTTATACTACCTGAGATCAAGCAGTCATTTAATTGGCATGACATCAGCCAAACACACCCAGCAGAATCCCAGGCACCCTCTGTGAACAGTGTGGGTGGCCAGGTACAGATTAATTCAACAGATAATGCAGTGATCCACTCAAATGCTACAAATGTTTACCAAGCAACCAAAAGATATTGCCACACAGCAAAATCCTAGGCTGTGTCACCACCTGGCACACTGGCACACAACATGCAGCTGGCACAGCCTCCACTTCTCGAACGGAGCAACACAGAGCAGCTACGACCTCGCAAAGGAAAAGGAATCAGTGGTATCCACACAAAAATCATGTTTATCCTTCACCTGCACCTCTAACAGTTTGTCCCCAATGGCAGAAGGAAAAGTCAGAGAGCATGAGAAATAATTTTAGTTAAAAAGCACACGTCTACAGTGAATCACTGTCAAATCCACTGTAAATACAGTTCTCTTGTTCAGTGCCTGACTCCTCAAGATGGCGCATCTTATCATCACATACAAGTCAAGGATGGGAGGCAAATAAATAGAGACTTAAGAAAATAGAAAATCTCATTAACAAAAGGCTGGGCAACAGTTTGTATTCTTCTTCACATTATTTTTCTTCAATCACATTAATTTGATGGGGGGCAGAGTATTTATTAAAACCAAAACTTTAGGTAATAGTTTTTCCTTTATTTTTAATAGAAATTAATAGTTCACAACATAATAAACAGGCCTTTCACATCTCATTAAATACACCTTCCAATACAACTATGCAATGGATTTGAATTCCTCATTTTTATTTGCCCATGAGCTTTTAGTAACATGTTCAATTCCAGTTCTCACTCCTGGGTGTCTACAAATTTGTTATGAAAGGGATGGAAGTCCTAGGCTGCTGCACAGACCTTTCTTTTCAGATACCAAGCCACCTTACAAAAGCAAGTGTGTTTCATTATCTCTATTTAGTATGAGAAAAATAAGGTAGATTATACAATTTGTTTAACCTAGCAGAACCAGAACTTCTGTGACACCTAATCTTGCTCCTACACATTAGAAACAAGGCAGTTAATGATACAGAAAACATGCATTCCCAGGTGAGCTCCTAACAAGGCCGGTGCCTTAATGCAACTTGGTCTATTATCTAGGTAGGAGAAACTTCTATGGAAATGACATTCATGATATTGGAGGTCATTTCATGTAGTTTTCAACGTATGAACTGTAGTAATCTATTGAATTAGAGTTGTGCAGAAACATGTGAACAGCTAATCTATTTTATGTGCCCTAATTTTTAATTAATTTATTTTAATACACAATTTCTGCTAGCTTGTTGGAGTTGGTGCTTTTTTGAGGCTGGCGGGTGGGAGGAAGTGTTTTGGAGGTGTTAATATTCAGTGATATAATCACAGCATTAAGGGATCTGAACAATCCCCTTTCAAATTTATTTTCTTTCATTAATCAGCATTACATTTTTAACTTGCCAAACAGGAAAACGGTCAGGAACCAGTTTAGCCCAGTGCTTCTGAGTTAGTCCCTGTTTGTGGGAATCACCTCACATAACTTCAGCTGCATAACTTTCAGATGGGTAATTTAAGGGAACCACCTGAGTGCTCCACTCTGTAGGGATCAGAGCACATAGAGAGGCAAATACTTTCCAGATGGAGAATCACACCAAAACATGTGGCAGCTTGAAATGTTCATCTAAGCCATGAGGTAAGCAGTGCTGTTCTGCCTTAACAGGTACAGCATGCTTGCACAAAAACACTCTTTTGAATGTCCCTTCCACATCCATTCTTTGTCAACACTATATATGCCATCCCAGACCATCTTTAGTTCATTCTGAAGTAACACACTATTCAAGTGTATTGCAGCATTGCCAAGGCAGACTTGAGCATAGAGCCCTCCCTTAAATAAATGTTCTCTGCTTGTTAAATCAGACACTGACAGATACTCACCTACAACCACCTAATCCAGAAAAATGTTTTGTACATAGCATAAATATCCTTCCTGAATTTACAATTAAGTTACACATAATTCCTTATGTAAGAACTGGAAAGGCCAAAACCCTTTTGAAAATGTAATATGCAGTTCTATTTAGAAAAATCCTTTTTCATTAAGAAAACCTTAAGAAAGAAAAAAATAGTAGGCTATTAACAGCAAAAGGCACCCTTCACAAAAACTAAATCTATGTCCAAATGAAGATAAAGAAATACAAATATATTTAAGTTAAATATATAATACCAAATCATTATCCCCCACTTTTCAAATATTTGAGAAGCAACTTGTAAAAGGCATCAATAACTTGAGAGTCAATTATTTTCATTCATTTTCATTTAAGGAGAAAAATCTGTAAAGTTAATCAATTATCAGGAGTAAAAAAATAAAACTCAAAGAAACTATAACTATGGCATGAAAAAAAGAGCATTCTTATTGTGTCATGGAGTTTGAAAGATATTCCCAAGCTCAAATCCTTATTCTGGGGAAACTCTGATACACCCATTTCAAATTGAAAAGTTGAAAGTGGTTACAAAACAAATAGACAGTAAGAAATCACAGGAAATGGATGGTACTCATTCAATTTTGAAGCAACTGAAGGGTAAAATAGCTGGTCTAGTACCTGTGGTGAATAACCTCTCATCAGCCTTATGCAGTGGTTTTGGTCTGGGCCCTTTCTAGTAACTAAGGTCATAACTAAGGAAGTATTCCATCTCATTTCTTTACGTAAGCAAAGATATAAAGAGGGGAGTCGGAAGGCAGGGGGGCATCCCTCTTCTGGCAGGGCTGGAGGGCAGAGAAGCTCCCTGTGGAGTGGGCCGAGGCACGGATCTGCTGATCAGCCAGTCAGGAGGAGGTGTCCTGAGATTCAGGAACAACAATTTTTTTGGATAAGAGGGAAGTGAAAACTTGTTTTCTTTTTTTTTTCCCTCTCTCACTCTCTCTCTCTCTCTATATATAAACCGCTTTAGTTCTACGGAAGTTTGGGTTCGTGGTTTTTTTTCCTCTCTCCCCCCCCTTCTCTGTGGCCGGGAGGGATCTTGGGGCCTCTGTCCCAGGCCCTTTGGGCTCTTGGCATTTGGCCAATTTCAACCAGTCACAGCCTTGTCACCAAGGGATGTCAAAGTGGCAAAGGCTTCAGTGGAGATCCAGAGACCTACAGTCTGAAACATCTGATGCCCATGCCAGGCAACCTAGCAGATCCTTTAACAAAAAATGTAGAAGTAGGGAGCACCTGGGCAGCTATAACAGCTTGGGACACTGGGAGAGAGACATGATGGACCAAATGTGGTCTGACCCAGTGTGCTCTTCTCAAGTAAATACCAAATCTGCATTGAAGAATACCACACACACTGTCTACCTGTGATATAAGTTAACAAATATACTTCATCAGCTCAATTTGAGTCCTAAGAGGAAAGCAGGGTTCTTTCCTGCTAATTCCTAATCTCCAATAAAGCTCCTTCCGGTGCTACTTGTAACTTGAACTTCAGGTTTGGTAGAGTTTGCAAGGACATGGTGGAATGAAGAAAATAAATTCACTGACAAAAAGAATTACTAGAAAATTTTTCAGTTGTTTGCTTAAGCACTGGCTCTCTAATGCCTTCAAGAAGACAATTAGATGTTTTGTTGCTTATATTTCAACTTAGAAAATGAAGGTAAAAATGAGCTAAGTTGGGTGAGAAGGTGATAATATAAATATATTCACCTCATAATGGTGCTAATGACACTGAATTCCAAAAATGGCAATTTATTTATGGTAGAAAATTTATAATGTTTCTCTATAGTATCACATACAATTCCACATTCACAGCAAGAGAAACAGCAAGACAACACAAACCTTGCAAGGAATTTAACTATCTCTACTTAAAATGTATTATTCTGAGAAAGATTAGAATATTTTTTTGCCACAATACCAAAAAGTTTTACACAGACTCAAGCTGTACAAGCACTGGTTGCTGATCTGTGTTGTTTGCAGACACAGCATGTCTGCTGTGATTTGTCAAAACTAATTTTTCAGTTTATAGATTGAGCAATACTGAGGGTTTGGTATTTTTCCCAGACTCTTGGGCAACTGATGGGCTTCCTTCTAATCAGTGAAGACCAATGTTAACAGTTTCATGGCAAGTTACATCTCTGATCCCAGCACAGGCTCCCTCTAATTAGCCAGGCCAAATGATAGTCTCAATGGAAGTCATAGCTAATTAAATCTAAATTATCTTTTACCTGTAATGCAATAATCACCACGGTTTTTTATACATACATATATATACACACACATATATTTTCATTGTTTTCAAATGTGTAATTCCAGATCCCACATTGCTAGATATTAGGGCTTTTTAATACTAAGATCTGATGGACAAGAGAAGGTGACTGCAGCAAGGATGGAACAGTCAACTTTAGTAATGTCTAGAGAAAAAACCATTGTTTCTTCTTTTTTGATGTTTGACAGTTCTAACACACAAAGGACACAGAGCATGCACAGGTATCTTGGAGTTACACAGGTCTGCCCCAAACTGATACTAGCCTTAAGGCTGAGCTTCACACAGCATTTGGTGTGCATCCTTAAAAGCTAAAGACACTCAAAACTTACTTATTACATTCTCCCCAATCTTGATTCTGAATTCTAAGAAATTTTTAAAGCTCCAGTTTGTTACAATTTACCTGTGAACTCCTGGCTATTACAGGAAAAAAAAACTAAAACCAAACCAAAACAAAACAAACGAAGTCCTTTTGTTTTGAAGAGATTAGTCACTAACCTAAAACAGATGACACTGGCTCCAAGGTAAATTCAACTTAATTGATAGTTGGTTTCCTCACTAGCACAACTGAGAAGTGAGTTACAACTGACGTGGATAATTTGTTAATTTCAGTTTACAACAAAATGCAAATTTACTTCTTCAAAGTTCTGGTTTACAGTTGTTTATAAATTGCTCATTTGATGCATTTACGTAAACTGAGAACTTCCAAGCTACTACTGCTGTTACTTATTGAATTTATTATAATTTGGTTTTGATTTAGTAAACAAATTAGGTAATTTGAAAATCTAAATTAAACTATGCATACAAGCAATATACTTTCTGGACTACAAATTTTGTTAAGTAGCAACAGGTTAATTTCTTTCAAAGAGCCATAATCACTTATAAAATAGTTAGACAACCGATTGCTTTATACTTATAGTTAGACAACAGCTCCTCCTCTCATAAGCCTCATTAGTTCCCTCATGTCCCACATTAACTCTCGATTTGGTAGAAAGAAAAGATGGGGGGACCATGTCCCAAATTCTCATATCAGAGAGAACTGAAAGTTATTCAGGGTCATTTTGACCGTCTTCCTTTGGAAATAATTTAGCAAACATTTATTATATCTAGATACTGATACATCAAAATGCTAAAGGTAAAGAGGCTCCTTTGTAGCATCACTATTGTTATGTTTCACATTGATAACAAAACATAACCCAGAACACCACTAATAATCTGATTTTACATGGCATGACTCACTTGCAGACTTTTGACAGAATTAATAACTTCTGGAGCATATAAGCACCTCTTTTTCTGAATCAAAGAGAGGGCTCCAAGGTTCTTACCACTATGCTACTTAATTCTTTGCCTCTGCATTTTGTGCTTCTGACTGATCAGGCCAGCAAGACTGGCCTACCCACACAGTTTCAAAGAAAGCGAACAGAGAGATTCAGAGGCTGATGCCAAAAAAGCCTTGCAAAATGACCTCTATTTCTTTCTCCTAAGAGCACCTCTCATAGTTGGTGCTGTTTCCCCCAAACTTACCTGTTCCTGGAGGAATGCCGGTGGTCATTACTTACCACAAGCACTTTTAACTCAGTATTGTGCCACTGTCTCAGTAATTCCCTTCCACTTCAGCAGCAAGTGCACAGCTGCAGCAGGGTCACAATGACCTAAAGGGTCACAGCAGCACAATTCTGATAAAAGACCCTGGTGCCTGATTTGTGGGGGCTTGAATACTGTTAACTGTGCTGAGGATCCACTATCCCTACTCAGTGTAAAAAGACACCCACAAAGAAGAGTGCACGCTGGTCATGTCGTCAAAACATCAGAATACTCATTCTCCCAGCTCCTGCCGGGCTAAATTGGTTTTAGACAGAAAAACACGAACCCAAGGTTCCCCATCTTTCCTACATGCACACAAAGAAAACCAGGAGTATCCTATCATGTCACCATACCATCTCAAGCTGTAGGCTTGCTTTAAAAGAAAGAATCACTAACTCATAGTCTATTAGGCCCCTGTCTATCAAATCATATTAAATAAATTTTAAGAATACATAATGGATTAAACCCTTTCAGGATCAAGACAACCAGGTATGTCATTTCTGACTCACTACTAGGCTTATTACAGTGACAGACAGTAGTCCTGGACCTGCATGAAAACAGATTATTCTATATTATTTCTAGGCAGGAAAAAAGCTGATCAAAGGAGTTTCTTACTAGTATATTCACACTGTGAAATTTAGGCATCTCAGCACCATGTAATTCCTGAATCACGTGCCCATGTTGTTTATTAGGTACAGCTCTAGACCTCTTTGAACAGTTCATCAGGTTTGCATGGTTGAGAGCAGCAAATACGCTCCGAAAATGAACTACACACTCAATTCTATCTCTCCTCATAGATTTTGTTTTCAGGATGAAGAAAGTTTCTTAGATACAGCTGTGACATCTAGAGAGTTCAGGCATCTCCAGGGTCAAAGGACAGCTGAGAGGACTTAATCTCACCACAGACATAACAAACTTGCTCGTGCCCCTTGTACAGCACTATCTTACCTTGCCTACCTGAAACTCAACGGAAATCCCTCCACCATAAATCCATATATGCTTTCCTGGAATGGACATTTAGGCATTTTGGATCACTTTTAAGAATTTCAATAAACAAATCTGAGTTTAGTATAGAACAAAAAGTTTTAGGGTTCTAGCAGTTACATTAACTGCAAATTTCAGCTGCAGCAGTAACAACAGAATTGCACTGCTGCACAAGTCAAGGTTCACAAAGCGGAAGGATAAAACCTCTTATTGAAATATATTCTCCCTCAAAACTCTCTTGTGCAATATAGAACATCTACATCACTGGGAGTTTCAGCAAAATAGTAGTTTGTCTGCCAGATGTGTACGTATGGCAGCAAGAGCTGACACATATAGCTACAATGAGTAACACATCACCAATTTAAAGCTGACTACAAACAATGCATCTTATTAAATCATTCATCCCTGCAGCAGTCGCACCCAGTCCTGTTTAGGGAGACACCTTCAACATCTCATTAGGTATATGTCACAAGGGAGGGCCTGCAAGAGACTCATCAGGATAACCCATATAGTTCAAGTGTAATTTGTGAGATGAGACAACCCTTTTACACATCACCACTAGAGGTTTTATAAACAATGGCAATTTTAATATAAAGAATGCATCACCAGTGACACATAAAGGATTTTACAACTCATCCCAACTTCCATCTAACAGTTCCATCCCTCAAAGCAATGTCAGACTCTCTAAAGTGGCTGTAGTGCAGTTTGCTGAACTTCTCACCTATAATTGTTTGCCCTTTTTTCAAAAAGTTTGTTCACTGGATGTTCCTTTTCTCTCAGTCAGTCCTTTGTCTCCCCCTACCCTGACAGTAAGAACCCAACTGGCAAGATTGAAAAATTCTATCACAACTCCCCTATTTGCACTACAGAGCTAGTCCCCACATCTGCCAAAGCACACCTTGAAAAAAGTCCCATGTATTATGAGTATCTCAACTTTAAGGCCTTTTCCTTTTTTCAAACAGGTCAAGAATGTCTGTAAATGATTGACTACAGCTGCAGGACTGATTCTCTGATGAACTCACCAAAGCTCCTATAGCTGAAATGAACACACACTGTAGTAGCAGCAAGACATCTGCATCTCCATGGCTTGATTTGCAAATTATCTACAGTACAACTAGTTAAAAAGAAATATTCCTACTACTATTGTATGTATCCCCCATTTAACTTCTGACGCAGCATGGGGATTGGTAATTTAAAACATGCACAGACACATGCACATTCTTTATATTAGCATTAGTTCTATACAAATTCTGCTCTACTTCTTTACTCAAAAGAAGTCAAACTTATTTGACACATGCAAAATTTCTTCGCAAAACAGGTCAGGAATCATATGTTCCAGAGTCCCTAATCCAGCCCAATTTAGTCCAATTGTCCCATCATGTTTCTCCACTTCCATTCCAGAAAGTAAGCAAACTTAACACAGGGGTTTGATCTAGCAACAGATGTCTGGAAGCCAGAGATTATGCATAAGCAGTATACCAATAGGAATAAGTGAACACTAAGCACAAAGCCACCTCCTCCTTTCTTTTCAAACACACAACATCCACAAATATATGTTCTCAATTACAGCAAACTTCATCTTGACAGCAGACATTTCAATATTGTGGCCAGGCTGTAACACAAACCTCACAGAGACTTCTCAACTAGCCTTAAAGTAGTTGGGCTCACACAGAAACGACAGTGGTGCTGCTACAATAAAATACACCAAAGAAGGTGGAAAAGTACTGGAGTGTTAGGGCGTTAACCCATCACCAGAGGATGAAACAGGATGATTGAGATAGTTGCTGTCCTCAGGTGACAGCCCCACCCCTGTGGAAGGTGCCCCATCCCTTCCAATGGTGTCAGTGAATGGCATAGAAATCTACTTATAGACCAACCCAATTTACAGTCCAGGATGTTAAGGTAAACAAGGAGCACAGGTTCACATACCATTCAGCCATCAATGGTGGCAGGAAGGATGTGACAAGGGAAAACGAGACAGCAGCTGAGTTACCATCCCACTTAATTCATCATTAAATGCATATGACCATGATGCCATAAACTTCACCCTTCCTACCACTGGCTGTGGTATTCAAACTTCAATCATCCCTGCAGCTTGCATTCTCTTGTTCTCCAGAGTGATTGGAATTGCTTGCTCCAAATATGCCAACAAATGAGTTCCTTAGGGCAATACTCATCAACAGGCAATTTTGAGTGAATATTGAATCTGACACACCATCATAAGGGACATATGATGTGCATCCCTAAACAGACTTACAAGACATCACCAACTTCGTTTTTTTCCTCTAAAGGCTTTCTATCTAAGTTACAATAAAAATGTCAATTCCAAAAGGCTACTGTGCTTACTAACATGATTTCTCTAGCCCAGGGCAAACCCAATTCAATTATGTCATAAACTGCAGGAACTATGTATTTTCATATATTCAAGAAAGAGCAGCAAAACAGAGTAACCAAAGCTGGACTCCAGTTTCTACACTGTGAGTCAGCTCGGCTTGCACAGACTTCAAAGCTTCAAGTGTTGTCCTTCAACACAGAGAAATGCTGCTGTCTGCTGTCACACATCATCTACCAGCAGCAACAGTAACTTACTGTGTTCCCTTACTTTTGCTCAAATTCTTACTCAATAACCAGAATTCACCTGGATATCATTCTGCCACTACTAAGATGCACTAGATAAGCTGGACCGATTTCAGAATAGAACTTCAGTCCTACAAAGGGGTCTTCTGGAAAAGACAGTGTACTGAGACCTGTCAAACTGAGTTCTCAGGATGATTTCAATACAGAGTTCAGAGATATCACACAAACTATTGGAAGAGGGCACTGCACTCTAAATGAACGTGAAGAGGACAAAGAGTTGGGAGGTCAAAATACAAATCCCAGCTCTGCTAGTCTCGCATTCAGATAGCCTCACAGACTACAGTGCCTTGTGAATAAAGCTGATCTGAGAAGAGTGGATTCATTCCCAGATTTGGCAAACAACTCTTCAGCAAATCACCCAATTTTCCAATTTGGTCTCATTTTCACGGGAGATGTTTCAGTAAAACTAGTTATGCTATTTGCAATTAGATGGTGCTCTTTAATGAACCCTTAACAAATCCGCATGGTTATTGTGCTGAATTCCTTGAGTTTTAATCCCTTGAAACACAATTTTTGCATAGTACTAAGCATCTTACTACTACATTTTTAACTCAGAGAGTTGCCTTAGGTACAAAGACAAGTAATTTGAATTCTTAAATTTTGCAAATACTGTAATGTCAACAATATAGATCAGGAACACCAGGTTTCTGGCACTGCTTCCAGAAGGGATAAAGCAGTAAGCATGGTGAGGCTACCAGACAGGGGCTGTAGGCAAGGAGAATTAGCAGATGGGGAGCAGAAACCTCAGCAGATCATCCCGTCATACACCACTACAACAACTTCACCATCTACCAGTGGTGGAAAACAGTATCAAAGGAGAAAGAGACAGACATTTGTTTTTCTTTTTTGTCTGTAGAAAGAAGAGGAAGAGAACTTACAATTACCTTATTGACATGAACGACCGCAGAGTTCATGTCCCAGTTCTGTGTATGGGACTTACCCTAACCCACACAATGCATTCTAGGCCACGACTCAGACTTGTTTGCACTGCTTCTACCATCTCCCACAGCAGCAGTAGAGGTTCTGCTACTACTGACACCAGCAGCTCCTGGCTTTCTGCTGAGTCAAAAAGCAAACACAAGAGAAAGTGCACTTCCAGCTTTGTCCCTCAGTTGGATTGGACAGATACTGGGGGATGTCTAAATCCAGTTCTGTGACACTCAAGCTAATGTCAAGCTTCTGTGCTGAACTTGAACTTGAAATTATTTGTCCTCCCCAGAAATTTGACAAAGTCTTCCACTTAACGACCTGCAGCTAGACACCTCGTTGTAAAAAGACATACAGGTTCTCCTCAACAACTAAATGCCTCAGGAACTATTTAAGCCTGCAAAACCATGAGCACCCAGAGCGGGGAACAAGTAGTACAACTTTGGACATGGCACCTCAAGATGGGAACCAACTGAAGAAAGTCAAGAAGAGATGAGCAAATCCATGAAGCAGGACTCACAAAGACTAAACTTGCAAGGATTTTTGAATCAAAAAAGAAAATAAAAGAGGATAGGGAATTTGGCTGATGTTAAAGGCCATCTTAAGAAGGAAGACAATAGGTCTGTACTCCCTATCTGTGGAGAAAGGAGAAGCCAAGGGCTTAAGTGCAACAAGGCTTGTGGACATACAGTAATAAAGTCTAATAGTAAGATAAGAAACCACAGAGAAAGGACCAAATAAAGAGGTTGTGGAGTCCCCATTATTTAAGACACTTCAGAATATGTTCAGCAGACATCCAACATAAACACTGGTGACCCCACTCCAGGGCAGGGCAAAGAATGAATTATATGATCTCTGGAGGACCTCTTCTCTTTGACACTTTGGGAAGTGAATACAAGCACATTCAAAAGGGCTGCTAAATGCAAGGTGTGTATGTACATGATTCATCTAGCAAAGTTTGCCGGGTCTTCCAGGAAACCTCTTGCTTACCTGCTATGGAATCCTACATCCATACACCTGCAATTCCAAAAACATCCCTTTCAACCCATCATCTCCTACAGACCCATAAGTCTCAGGCATGCATTGAGGAGTGATTCTCAAGAAGTCATGGACAGGGTGAAAAATCTAGTCAGTGGGCCTGTAGCTAAGCACCAAAAATGGCAGAGAGCAGGCATATTAGACACCACACATAGAAACCACAGCAGAACCAGCAACTCAGCTGGTGCAAAATCAGCAATGTTCACTCATGAAGCATCAACCACAGGCTGAATATCAAAATGTCCCACAGACCAGAAGGGAACATGATAAATTGGAACATTCAGAATGAAACATTCAGAACCTGCAGAACACAATACTCAGTTATGAAGCTGTTCCCAAGAAGGGACCATTCTTCAAAACCTTAAATTCAACTTTGTCATTTAGAATGCTTCGGTCTTTTTCCATTCACATCATGCAGTGTTTTGATTCTCAATAGGCAACTGAAATTTTATCTCAGAGGAAATTTATCACTTTCCTGTGCTAAGAAATAGCACAAAATTTGGAGAAGTGTCTTTGGAATTTCTGATTATTTCCTCACACAGAGAGCAAGTAGCATCTTAATATTTTATGGATCTTTTTAAAACAAATTTATCACTTTCAAAAAGGCCACTATAATAACAAATGCTATACATATCCCCCCGGAAGTCTCTTTCAGGCTTCTTTGAGTGTGGTTCATCTGGAAGTGTAAAAAATTCAAGAGAGAAAACTTCTTCAGGATCACCTATAAAGACCAAGTGAACCGACGTCAAGTGCAGTGGAGGATGATGACACATTTCAGAGATAAAAAAATCTTACTCATTTCTACAGCTAAAGTATCCTATTCCTTTGACCACTGAAAACACAGTAACTAGTGCACTGACTCAATGACAAATGCCAGTTTCATAATTAGGGTGGAGCACACAAGTGACTATAAAGGTTGTCCCAGTCTGAGACTCTCACTTCTGTTGAATACATTTTAAAGCTTCGGATTCTGAGTGAGGTAAGCATAACCTAAACATATGGGGAGTTTCAAATCCTCGGACCTAACTTTATAATTTCTTTTCTGGAGAGAGTTGATCCAATTTTACAGAAAAAAAACCCCAACTCTTTTCATCTAGGTTAAGTATTGATCATTTCACATGCTTAGTAAACCAATTAAGATGGTGTCAGACGTATGTCGAATTCTGGGGACTGTTATTGTCTGCTTTGTTCACAGTTATTCTTCAAGACAACATCTGAGAAACATGGAACATTTACTCAATGAAAACCTTCTGAAGTATTTTACCCAGTATGCTCTAATGGAGGGCAGCACCAGTGCACTGTCCATCGCTGGGCTGAAAAATCTACTTCAGAATCAATTTGCACAGTACCTGAAGGTAAGTTTCAATTCTTATTATATTCACTGTGTTTCCCATGAAATGGATGGGGAAAAGAAAATACACTCAATGATGTTCAAGGCAGATATTGTGCCCAAATGGTTTCACTGACTGCATAAATAGTTCTTAAGTAATGTTTGGCTTATAAAACTTCATTTACATTAGTGAACAGTAGCTCCAAACAGATATCTGAGCACAGAGTTTATAACAAAGTCCTTTGAACAAAAATGGAAAAAAAACTAATAAGTTGTTTTGTCAAGGTTTTTTGTGGGATGTCTCTTGGGGGTTTTTTGGTCTTTTTTTTTCTTTTATGTAAACCAAATTTCACCTAAAATACCACATCTGAGTCTTAAAAAATATTTGTTGTTTCAGTTTAAATGATTAATCTTGAATCTAGAAAATATAGAGGAAAAAAATCTATAAACCAAGTAAAACAGTAGGACACACTGAAAAGTAAAAGATGTCAGCCAATTTCTATCTAGATTAAGTTCCCACCATCACAACATAAAAGAAAATTTGCCATTCCAGAAAGGTAACGACTAAGGAAAAGAGATTCCACCATGCTAGCGGGGAAAATACCCATTTCCTGTAGCTGGAAAAAGTCTGGGTTCTGAGTTCATTATATTCTCTGCCAAACCTTTCCGGAACTGCACAGGAACTTAATTTAGATTCTTTTACTAGACAAATCCTTACATAATGTGTTCTGGATAGCTGACAAAACCATTTTTTGCTAAAGGTCTGAAATAAGTGGCACCCAAATAGAAAAATTCAGTATTTTGAGAACTATAGTAATCCAATTTAGTAATTTCAATTAACATGAAATGGCTTCTTAACAAAACACAAAGGTTAGTGGGTTTTTCCCCCTTAAAAAACATGCTAGAAATTAATTGCCAAAATTAATAGAAATGTGATGGAAAATTGAGAAATATAATGTTTTTTATATTAGCTGTAGACCACTTAGCACCATACCCATTTTCCCAGATATGCAGAAATGGACCTATTCAGAAAAAGCAATACTGATGTCTTCTGTCTGGACATCAGACATTTTCAAGCAACTAGTCTGTTTGCAAAAATTTAAGGCACCATAATAACATAAAACCATAACAGAACATTAGAAAACACACATAGATACAAGGTATGAAAAAAGAAAACATTTTAAAAATTTAAATTTTAACTTCAGTTTTGCTTTATATTATTTAATTAGCCTGATCAGGGTTGTTATCAGAATACTCTCTGCATCAGGATGTTACATGCACTCTGACCAGACACAACAAATAAAAGAAGCTAATAATCTAAACTAATTTAATACACTAGAAAGATTTTTCCAACAGTGAATACTGTATTCCTACCAAGGGAGGGAACATGGGAGGGAAAGAGACTCTCAGATCCTGGTCCACAGCCTAAAGAAAGTAGCAACATGTTTTCCAATAGTGCAAGCAGAGCCCACATTACTATCTAATAAAGGAGTAGGTGGTAGGCATATTAATTTTTACTGGTGACTAAGTACACAATGCAGCTATTCCAACTGCTCTGTTTCCTACATTCCAAATTTACCTTGACAAGACTGAAGTAACTGGTCTGCGTAACACTCGGTATTTTCCAAATGGTTGTCATATTTTTGTTAACATTTTTGGCAGACAATAGCAAGCTGTACTTCTAGTTTAACCAGTCAAACTAGTAAATACAACACTACCAATGTTACTTCAAGTAGCACTGATTGTTACTGTGTCACTCTTTGGCAATATTCTTAATAGAAAACTAGTCATAGCAATCTACTTATTTCATTCTTTTTCCTTCATTCTCGTCCTATAAAAACAGGATCAATTCTCACTTGATAACATAATTAAATCGTTGGACAAAAATAATGATGGATCTGTCAGCTTTGATGAGTTTGTGATGCTTATAAAAAGGATAACTAATACAGGACAGTAATGCATCTGCAAGAACGAATATCACTGCTTTGAAGAAGAGCCTGGCATTTGTTTACATTATACGTATACCTAAACCCACAGATTTGTTATTATTGTAAAACACATTGAATAAAGATTTAACAGATAACAAAGTATGTCTGAATTGTGTTTCCTGCACACTCACTAGCCACACTTTACAGCTAAAATGCTTTACAATTAGTTCATAACTACCTGTTTCTATTTCATTTGAGGTGTCATTTAACAAACCCTGCTTTACCTGAGCTATTATTTGGACCTCTAGATCAATTCACATCACACGGTTTCTAAAACACAAAGAAAGAAAGATGCAGCATTCCACCTGAGGAGTGTTCCCTAGCATATACCATCCAATACTCCCAGTTCACTTTCATCACTCACATAAGACAACACTTCCATAGAGCAAACAGCTCAAATTTTTAGAACAAGAAGTACTTAATTTCAGTAACAATGTACCAATGCCAAGTAGGATACTGGCAACATTACATGCTCATTTTAAATTATATTTATGAAAGTATGTTTTATTTTTTATTATTACCCTTGTAATATGAGTGATTGCTGTTGCAATTGAAACATTTATTACCTTTCTTTGGTGCAGCTTTAACTTTTACATTGCATGATTTCTGTGACAGGTGTGTTTTCCACAGATAATTCATGTGCATTATTATTTACTTTAAGAAGACATTAGTGAAAGAAATTAGAGGAATGGAAATTTTGAAGGCAAATAATCAGTGGATTAGGCACTAATCCTGCTAGATAACTTGGACTTTTGGACTGAATTTTAATACCAGCATCTTCCATTGTCTTGATAAATCAGATAGATCTCAGAGCTACTTAAGGACTGAACAATTCAGCTTAATTGCAAAGTCTGTCAAGTGCATTCAAGACCCCATACAACTGTGGTTCCTATCCCTGATTTTCCCAGGGAAAAAAAAGTACTCCACACCAGTGATGCATGAATAGAAGCCTCAAAAAATATTATGTTTAGACAGAATATGAACGTTCTAACAGGCTCCCAGGCCATTCTTCTATAAAAACCCTTTAGTTGTTGAAATACACTGTTTCTTGGAAGAAGAGAAAATCATAATATTTATTACTTTTTTCTGGTTTATAAAAAAATGTTCTAAATTAACAACATGCTTTGATTTCAAAACTAAATATACCACACACACATTTGTTTACTGATCTGCACTAGCCACTTTACACACCTAAGTATAATCGCAGAATTTGAAGCGGACCTACTGCATGAGTGAGACATATGTTCCTTTTCAGCTCTTAGACAACCTTACAAATTTTGGAATTCAATCAGGTTACTGAGATTCTTAATAGTAAACGTGGGCACTAACAAACAAACACGTTTTAAGAGTGTCACCTACTGGCAAAACATATTTCTGCACAATTCCTTGAGTACATACGAAAATGCAGTTTTACCCAGTGCAATAAATTCAGTTCATGATCCTATATACAAGGTGCAATAGGTCATGAAGAACAATGGTCACAATTAAAATTAGCTTTTTTAAATCAAGGCAGGGGGAAAGAAAAAAGCATTACAGTTATTTCTGGAAAGAGTCTTTTTTTCCATCCTCTATATCAGTATTAGATGTAGTTGCAATAAAACTGACAATAAACATAATTAAAAGGACCATTAAAAAAAATCTAAGTTTAATATTAGATGAAGATGAGGGAAATGGAACAAACAACTCTTTGCCCATCAGTGAATCCAGTTCATTAGCTATGACTATACAGTTTCGCTTTAAGGGACTTATTTTTCAAACTATCATTTGCCAAATTACCAAATTATCATTGGTATGAGAAAATTCATACCAAGCACTACACTCAAGCAAATCCATTACTTTTCTGAATAGCTAACTCTCTGCAAAGAACACTAACAATTTACCTATCTTTATTTTCCAAAAAGGCTAAAAAATAAAGCAGAAAGCTTAAGAAAACTGGAACATCACCTGCAAACAATTAACCAGGATGAGATCAAGAACATGAGGGGCTGTGCTCAGAGCTCACATACCTCCCTCACCTTCCCTATAGAACTATCCCAGGCAATGCTCCAGGCTTGGAGAAGAGTGGCTAGAAAGCTGCCCAGGTGATGTGGGGATACCTGTCTACAGTGGCTGAACACAAGCCAGTAGTGTTCAGGTGGCCAAGAAGGCCAGTGGCATCCTGGCCTGTGTCAGCAATCATGTGGCCAGCAGGATCAGGGCAGTGATTGTTGTCCTGTACTTGGCACTAGTGAGGCTGCATCTCGAGTCCTGTGTCCAGTTTTGAGTTCTCCACTACAAGAAAGACATTGAGATGCTGGAGCATGTCCAGAGAAGGGCAACGGAGCTGGTGAAGGGTCTGGAGCACAACTCCTGTGAGGAGAGGCTGAGGGAGCTGGGGGTGTTTAACCTGGAGAAGAGGAGGCTCAGGGGAAACTTTATCGCTCTCTACAACTACCTGAAAGGAGGTTGTAGTGAGGTGGGGATTGGCCTCTTCTCCCAGGGAAATAGCAATAGGACAAGAGGAAATAGCCTCAAGCTGTGTCAGGGAGGTTCAGGTTGGGCATCAGGAGGAATTTCTTCATTGAAAGGGTTTTCAGACATTGGAATGGACTGTCCAGTAAGGTGGTGAAATCACTGTTCTGGAGGTGTTCAAGAAATGACCAGACGTGGCACTCGGTGCCATGGTCTATTTGATGACGCGGTGATTGGTCAAAGGTTGGACTCAATGATCTTAGAGGTCTTTTCCAACCTAAACAGTTCTGTGATTCTCTGTAGTCCTGAGTTACATGATTACATGATAATCTCAGTTTTTATTTCTACTAAAAAAGGTTCAAATTTCCATAGATGCAGACAAAGGGAAGTAAGGGAAGCCAAGTTTTTTTCTAAGTACTTCAGAAGAAACCATCAGCTTTGCTGAGTAGAGTTCTGAGTAACTGGACAATTTAAGAAGGGATGTAAGTAGTTGCCTACTTTATGGTGCCCCTGAGTTCCCCTGCCAAGCTACATATATCAACTTTTGTCTCTTTCTCTTAAAAAGAACTCCTGTTTTTTTCTTGAAAATAAAAGGAACTGCTCCCTCACCAGTACTTTTCTTCTCACCCTTCAGTTTCCAAAGGAGCAAGAACCAAAAGAAAAGTACACTGCTTTGGTCCTTAGCATACAGTGGCATCACAAGATATTATCAGTGCTGGTATTCCAATTAAGTTTCTTGCATAATAAAACATCTACATCAGTTCGATAGTTCACCAGCTTCACTAATGTGCTTCTCTTCCAATCATTTCTATTGATTATATTGAACATCTAAACAGTTTTAGCACTAGACAGACTCTGCTAGGACAGATTATTTAGAAGTTATAATTAATTGTAGCAAAAATTTCCCCCTTGTAAGGATTTACATCTGTTTCTCACCCAGAACTGAGATGTCAAAGATCAGATTAAGATGCTGAAATACAACTGGTAATAACCAATTTCAGAACTTTAATGCAGCTCAGAACAAAAGAATATTCATTATACATACTACAAGCATACTGCTTCCATTGTAAACTATATATTAATCTTCTCTGACACATTCATTTCACTCCATCCTTTTCTTAACTTTATGTCCACATAACTTTAACATATCAACGTTACTTGTCCTTGAATGCAAACCACAAATCACACAGTTAATTACAATTATATAAAACTGGCACTCAAAAAGCTCTAGGAACAAAAATGCCCAGAATCAGTCTTCTGTACTCTCTGTTCTTGCTACCCAAAAATTTTACAGTAAGATTTCATTATCTTCCACATTTTACAACATCTTGCTATCATGAAATTGACCCCTCCAGTGAAAAATTATACCTTTGCACGCATTCAAGAAAGAGGATAAGAACCTCTTTCACAATGGCAAGGCCACAAATTTGATGCCAAAAGCAAAGTTTACCTTTGCTCACCTGAGGACAATCTCCAAACACTACCAAGTTTTAGCAGCAAGTCTCACACTGAAACTTTGAAGGTCTTTAATTTACCTTCAGAAGTTCAGACTAGCTTATCTTTTCTATGCAAACAAAAAACCTTGACAAAAAGGTCAAATGCTTTTAAACCCTCCTATTTGCATGTTTCAGACTAAGCAGACACGAAAAAATAGTTTCACTTGCAAATCCCAACAAAACACGTCTGAAGGAAGTTCATACAGAAACAGTAGGTCACTGTGAGCAACCCACCTAATTTGTCACTAGAACAGACATTTACATCTTACACCAAGATATTGCTTTATTTCTCATGTTTTTCTGTTCTTTTCCATTTTCTTAAAAACTCATGTTCACTGATCATTTTTAAGTTTTATTACAATGGCAATGTGATGAACTTCACTTAAATTCTACCATCAGCATATGACACAGAGCTCCCTGCCATATCTACAGCATTGAAATTTTTGTCAAGAGGAAGACTGTCAGATGAGTGGGAAGGCAGGGTGTAGTGGTTATTTATGCTATTTATATAAAGGAAATACAAGCCTTTTTCAAGCTCTTTCCACTTAATTCTTATCTTTTTATAAACATTTGTATTTTGATAAAAGCTTTGTGCTACACTTTTCAGCTCCCTTTCATATTTTATTCTCTAGTAAAGCCAATGTAATCCTTATTGTCTACTCCCAGCATCAGTTTACAGACAAGGAAAGTATTAGAAAAATTACAAAAACAAAGCTAAGGCAATTCACAAAGGCAAGGAGGTAATGGTAAGACACTATCTAAAGAAAATACCTTTCTAAACCATAGCAAATAGGGACAGCAGAAACCATCTCATGTACTACCACATAAAAATATAGACAGAACTAACATAGAGGTAACTCCCTTTTTAACAAAAAGATAAATGTTCACAAAAGATATATGTTCACAAAAGATATGCCGGACAAACACTGTACTTACAACAGGGTTTTTTGTGTCTGGGTCGAATTCTGTAGAATTTGCATCTGAAACACAAGTTCAAAGTAAACACAGTACATTTGTTCTACATGCACTACAAACTCATAACAGGTCTGTGGCATTTCAGGGCTTGTCTGCATTTAAGCTACAATCATGTTTAAACACATACGGCACCACTTTTGAAGCAAGCACAGGAAGATCTCAGACACATACATTCCCTTTCCTACTTTCCAAAACTCCTTCCTCTCAGCTCTTGGTAATAGACATTCACTGGTGAGCTAAATCTCTTCATATTACTACTGCAATGGTTCTGGTTTGGCTACTCTGGCTAATGAAGGCAAGTGAGAAAATCCCTTTTCGCTTTTTTACTCCTCATTACCTGCACATCCAGAAAGAGACTAGAGGTGAATTGTAAGCACTCTTTCCTATGCTTTAGATCATGAAACAGGTTTCAAGCAATCTGTGTAATAAAGTTCCTCCTCCCTTGTGCAGAGAGCTAGCACAGGGTACACAGGTGAAAATGACCTTGCTGCAAGAGCTAAGTATCGAACAATCATAGGACCTGAAAACAGTTCTAGCAACAGACATACATTTCTTCAAAGCAAGTCATATTCATGCTAGCATATTGAGCTCACCTTTCCAATTCAAACAGTTTCTTGCAAATTCCACAACTGCTAACTGCATTCCCAGGCAAACTCCTAGAAGAGAAAACAAAAACCCCAGAATTTAACAGGAGAAAGAGCAGAACTAAGTGCTTGCCCTTCTGTCTTAGACTTGACTGCTTTGAAATCTTGGTACTCAGTGTATACATAGATCTATGAAAAGCTAAATCAAAAGTGGCTGCTCAATATAAAATTCACACTTTAAACTTGGCACACTGTAAATATATGTGACACAATTCTGTACTTTACGGCTTTTCAAAGATATATTTTTTCCTCCCATCGATTTTACCAATAATTACTGCAAAGACAAACAGAATCTGAAAGCCTGTGTATATCCAGATTCAAAGTTTGCTTTGGCAACTACACATACACTTAAAAATTTTTTAAGAATGTGGAGTAGGAATGAAAGCTTCAGAGGCACTTACACAAACAGCACTTAGCTTTTAGGCCAGATGACTTTACTGCAATAAAATACATCAGTAAAGCAACAAAAATCATTTAATGTAACAAATGTGTTGAACAGAGGCATCTACATTTTCTGTACATTGTTTAATATATATAATTATACTGATTTAATTACAATGAGAAGCAGACTCTCCATTTAAAATGTGAACACAGCAAATAGACCTTGGAAATAGGGATAGTCTTTTTTTCCTTACTTATACAGCCAGTGTCGTACACGACTATGATCCTGGGCATTATTTACATGGTAAATATCCACCACATCACATGTACTTCCCTCAGACAAGATCCTTCCCTAGTGTGGGTTTGATTTTATTCTTTTTAAATCAAATCAATTAGCTTGCTATACATCTCCAAAACAGTAATTTCTGACTCTAATTATCTTACCAAGAAAAGGTTTCTTCTTTGATCTTGCCCAGGAGATAGCTTGAAGTTTGCCTTCTGTTCCCCTAATTCCAAACCCTCCTGGAACCAGAATGCCACTGTAATGACAGCCATACATAAAAGAATCAACATGTAGAATCAAGCCCCCAGAGGAAATCCAAACAAACTGAAGACTTCTAAGGTTATAAGTAAAGCAAGAACAATGCATGAAAGACATGTTATGTATGACCATTCAGAATACAAAGAATTTAACTCTAAATTTAGAGATTTGTTTCATCTACCCACCCTGATTGTCTCCTGACCAACCTCATGCTTCACAGTGAAATTCTCACTGCTTAAATATATATTGCCCACATAAACTATGTAGGTATTCACTGCTCTAGGATCCTAACACCAAAACTTTAGATCTACTAAGTAATAATGTAGAAACTAAATGCATTTTGACAAAAACCAATATCCCCTTACAAATACGAATTGAAATCCTGGCAATGATTCTTAACAGAGAGATTTGCAGAGTGTCAATAGCATTTACAAGCACCTTTCAATGTTGAATATTAACAAAGAAAAACTTCTGAGAACTGACTTGCACTGTAAATAAAGTCCAGCTATCAAAAAACCCCCCCAAAACAACAACAAAAACCCTAACCCCACAACCAAGCAAGTGCAACTTGTCTAACAAGATTAAAGCAGAATTTGAGGATATAGGTTGATAATTTAATTTGATATGTCTGAAGCTTGTCACCAGCTACATAATACATCCCTTCACATAAGTAACAGAAGTTTGGATGCAATGAGAAATTATTTGATTTATTAAAGCATTTTTCACTGCATGAAATAAATATCATGGTCTGCATTTGCGATGCAGAATACCCAGTGCCACTTACTCTGCTTTGCACAGTTTGTGCCATGCCTGGTGATATTTCACTGAGTTCTCCACTTCTGTAGAATGTTCAAGTTCTGTTGAATCTATATACTAATAAAGAAAAATAGGTAATGAAATGGTCTTTTCTTTCACAGAAAGAACAGCATACTGTATATAGTCAAGTACTGAGAAAAATTAAGTGTTTCATGTGAATTTTGCAATAAACCTGTAACAACTTCACTGAAGACCCAGTACTCGCCTTGAAGATACACTGCCTGCTCTAGTTGCAGCAATCCATGCCCCTTTTTTGGCACACAGCTCCGAAGTTCTGCCTGCCAACCGTCCTGTTTGGCATCCTTCAGGTAAGCAGACTTGCTAGAATGCTTCACATAACCCTGTACCCAGTTTATCTTCCTGGGGCAATCAGGGCTCCAGTCAAGGAGTGGTGCTGACCTTAGCCTGACAGCCAAATGAGATGTGGCCAGGATGCTTACTTTCCTGTCTTTTGGGTACCACAGTGTATCTAATCTTTTAAAAAGATAAACCTGCATTGTCTGTGAGAAAGGCATCCCTGGGGACTGTCATGTAGAAAGAGGAACAGACTCATTATCTATGCCCTACTAGGAATACTGCATTAGAGCCTCTAGTGCAATTAGGAAGCACAGCTCCTGAGGTACCACTGCAGTGAAGTGAGGTGGCCATGCACTGCACTGAAGACACGAAAGATCAGAGTTTGATTCTGAGTTTTGTCAGTCTTTTTCTCAGGATAACATAATTATTAACATCATGCTGGGATCATCAGAAATGACAGAACTCACCCGTGTGCAGAGAAATGAAACTGACAAGAAGACTGCTGACAGTTCTCCAGACAGGACTGCCTTCTAGAACTGCTTCTGAATACTGTTATTCTATACTAGAATACTACTACAGGACCTGATAAAAGGACACTTTACCGTGTTTGGAAGTTGGAAAGAGAAATTAATTACAGTTTAAGTTAACTGTGCTTTCCTCGACAAAGATATTGAGCAGGCACATATATCACTTCAAGCAGCATCAACATTTCATTATTCAGATTAAGCAGTTCCTTCAGAGCACGGGATTACACCCAGAGTCTTTGGGCAAGAACATTAAAAGGAGGTTAGGACATGCAAGTAAGTATGATAAGAGCCCTGGTCTGTTAACATTTCAGCACTGCACTGGAGCTCAGCAATCATCAGTTCTCATTCTTGTTAATGCAGAAGCCCCATCAAACTTTAGAGCAGCTGCACACAAAACTAACTGTGTGTTTGCAGACAGGGCACCTTTCAGTTTTTTGCTAAAAGCAAAGCTATTTTACATATGAAAAAAATTTCCCACTCTGCAGTTGCCAGTAACACTACAGTAACAGGATCAGGTAGGTAGAAAGGACTCTGGCAAGTCTCTAGCCCAACTCTGCACTCAAAACAAGTCAAACTGGAACAGGTTGCTCAGGGTCACTTCCAGCCAGGATCTAAACATCTCTAGGGATCAATTCTGCTGTTCCCACTTTCTTGTTTTTCATGCACACAGAAACAACTTTTGGTAGGATTTGCCATAAACTTCCCTGGGAACAAGGAGAGGCCGATCACTTGCCATTTTTGCTTTTTCTTTTAAGATTGGTACAATATTTGTCCTTTTCTAGTCATAGAATCATTAACATTGGAAAGGATCTTCAAGATCACTGAATCCAATCACTAACCCAGCACTGCCAAGTCCACCACAAAACCATTTATCATGAGAGCAAGTGAAATTTAACTTCCATAGTACATACAAATTTGCTTTTTCATGACATCAGGTAACTTCAGTGTTCCCTTCAGATAACTTTAGTTCAAAAAAAAATTGAATCTGTAAACATTTCTTTTAAAAATTAGACACTTGGCCTGTCTGTATTTATCTGCATGATTCATTTTCTAGTTTTCACATAAATTAAAACTGCCTCACACAATGGGAACCAGTAAAGTATCACAGAATGATACAACAGTAGATTCAAAGTATTCCTGAAAGGAAAAGCCAGAAATATCCTCACCATTAAATCCAGTTTGTAATTAATTGCCAGCGCAGAGTGTTCCAGAGCTTTGAAAACAGATGCATAGCAGTCACTTAGCTTTGTGTACTTGCCAACAAGAGCTATGGAACACACCTTCAGCAACCTTTCATATCTGGCAAAAACAAATTCTTTGGTTACAACACCAAATTTCACAAAGAAAACATTTTAACAGTGTTTGCTTTTTCTTTAATACCACAAAATACCTTCTAAAATTACCAAACTGACCATATTTTTAAACTCAGACCGTTCACAGGTGTTGATCAGCACTGATCCCAGTCCAGCCTGGTGACTTCACAATAGCTAAAAACCTAACTTGAATTAAAACACTTGTAGGAAAAGCAGCAGGATGTAGAATACCTGCAAGCCATTTTCTTCCATTTCATTAGAAGATCACTTGGCTGGTCATCAATAGGTAAATTTAACCTCTGTTTAAAATACTTAGTAATGCCTTGCTCCTCCAACAGGATTGGTACTCGGTAAGTAGAAGAAACATCATGAATAAATATCACCTAGCAAAAAAAAAAAAGCATAACATAAAAGACTTACTCAAAACTTTCCATAGGAAACATACATTTTACTTTTTGGGTACTATATGTATTATTTAATTTTACATACATTCTAATTTTTAATATTTTTCTTTAGAATGAGCCAGACAGCTTGGCAGCTACCATCTTATGAATATAACATTAAGAAAGAATCACTAGCTGCTCTAAATTACAGTCATGTTGACTACAGAGACTGTTATAATCCTGAAAGAAGCTGAAGACATTGTGTTTGTCTTGACAGTACATACAGTCAAGAGAGGAGGAAGGACTCACTTGAAATAAATGAAATAAAATAAAAATCCACTTAGAAGAAGACTGTGGACAAAACAGCACATGGTCTTCATGGACTAGTTATGACAGTCCTGGAAGCCAGTTGCAGGCACACAAAAGACAAGAAAATAATCATGAGTAGTCAGCACAGATTCACCAAGGTAAGGTCATGCTTGATCAACCTGATAAACTTCTGTGATGAAGTGATTGGCCTGGTAGATAAGAAGAGAGTGGTAGATACCATCTACCTGGACTTCAGGAAGGCTTTTAACACTACCTCCTCTAAGATCCTCATAGACAACCTGTTCATGTATGGGCAGGACGAGCAGACAGTAAGGAAACTGTAAGAATGGCTGGACCCAGAGGGTGATGATCAGCAGCACAAAGTCTAGTTGAAAGACAGTGATTAGCAGAGTACCCTCAGGTCAGTACTGGACCCAGTCCTGTTTAACATCCTAATTAATGTTATTATCGATGGCATATTATATAAAAAATTATATTATATTATTAATTATAGATAGTGGGCCAGAGTACACCTTCAGCCAGTTGTCAGATGACACCAAAGTGGCTAAGAGGTTGACAGAGCAGAGGGCTGCGCTGTCACCCTGCCAACAGGCAGAAGAAACGGGCTGACAGGAGCAACCCCGGGCACCAGTACGTGCCAGGGGCTGCCCAGCTGGAAAGCAGCTTGTCAGGAAAGGACCTGGGTTGTCCTGGTGAAGACCAAGTTGAACACCAGCCAACCAGTGCTACCCTGGGCTGCATTAGAGTGTTGCCAGCAGGCCAAGGGAAGTGATCCTTCCCCTCTATGCAGCACTGGTGAGGCCACACCTGCAGTACTGAGTCCAGCTCTTCCCAGTATAAGAGACACGGACAAACTGATTTCACAAAAAATTCAGGATCATTCTAGGGAAAACAGTAGACATGCAGATGACTGTCTGCTAAAATCCAGAAGTGATTCATTCATTTTAAGACACACAGGGTACTTAAGCATGGCTTTGCAGAATTGTGATGAATATAGTTATGGGGGAAAAAAAAAAGAAAAAAAAAAGCTACGACTGATAAAATTATTGAGGTTCTACCCAAAAAGGTTAAAATTTGCAAAAAAGGAACAGTGCTATGAAAACAGCTCTCTCCCTGCCAGGGAGCTCTTCAGGAAGTTCAGGTACGCATGTGGCTCTTGGTCCAGTTAGACTGGCGTAATAACTACATTTGGGATCTGAGCATGTACATGCTTACACATGGCCTGATAACAGCCAAAGAGCACACACCATTTTTGTTTGATTGAATTTTCAGTTCTCTCTCTCTGGCTGGAGAGGAGCCACAAAGGCATTTCTGAAAAATTTTCTGGAAGTTAGCTTGATGAAGCATGCTGTCTTCCACAGATAGTAAGATGGAAGGAATGAGGGGCAGGAGGTATGAGGCAACGGCTACACTGTTCTCTGCTATCACATCTGGAATCTCGCTATCAAAAGCTTTTTCTTACACATCTGCAGACAGAGAGGTCAACAATGATACATATTTTAAATACGACATAGCAACTTGCTTCTATTATACCTTTTGTATTATCCATTACACTGAAAACACTAGCAAAATATTAAAGAGCATTTGATGAATCAAAATTAATATTTGAATAGCAATTAATCACAAACTATTAAAGCAAAAATAACATATGAATTATAAAGGGATATATAACTAGACCAGTAGATGTTCTAAACATGTTAAAGTGCAGAAATAACCTATTACATATTATCACAGTAGGAGTGTTGATGTGGCTGTGATCATCTATGGACATAAGCAAATCACCCCACTTTAACCACACTCCATTACTACAGTCACCTGATTTGATTTCTGGGCAATAACCAACAAGAGTTATGAAAACTGCAGTTTCAAGCTATATACAGCAACCAACTGTGCACTCAAAATCTATTATTTTTATTAGCTTTTACATAATATGCATTTAAATTATTAATGACTGCTGTAAAACTGAACATATAAACTCCCAGTATTTTTAAATGCTATAATGTACATGACAGTAAGATAAAAATTATAAAAACAATTACATATTAATGAAGCAGTCAGAAGTTGAAAACAGAAATGCATAGAAATATTTGTGTGCTTTCCCACATGTTTAAATAATGACAAATAAAATATTAAAGTACTAACCTGCTCAGGCTCCACGTGACAAAACATGGAAATCTTTTCCTTCACTGCCATTTCTATAGGTTTTGCACTTCTGCAGACTATCTGTCATAACAGAAGGAAAAATTTCAAATATTTACAAGGCAAACCAATAGGAGATGCTCAATACTTCATCTCCTTTGGGGCAGAGCACAAACAAATATGCTTTTTTTACTCTCTCCCCTCTTTTGGTGTTCTCAAATATATCATAGCTCAAATATCTACTAGCAAGACAAGTAAATCAGTCACCTGCCCATACTGATGAATTTTCATTTTTCTTTCATTGACAGTCTCTGTAATACTGCTTCCTCATGCTATCCTTTTTTGCAGCTACTGCTGTAATACTCTACCTAAAGTCTAGCAGTTCCGTAAGTACGAATAACATGATGAATCAGAAGGAATACTGTGATCTTATAAGATCAGATTTAAATTTAAAGCAATAATACTTAGCTTACATGCACATTTTTAGTATTTCAGTATACTTTAGCATCTTCTTGCAATTTTTAACTTGCACACCATGACAAAGAGGAGGAGGCCAAAAGATAAGAAAACTATTTCATAATTGTGGGGTTTCTACTGGTGCAATTATTCTGCCAGTACTTTGCTGATACTGATGACTTAAGACCCTTAGGATTTTAATATATTTGTACATTTTAATATAGCTGTATATTTTCTCACACTTAAGGCAGCAGTTGACAGTTATTAAAACCCCTTTCTCATGGTTTGTGCCACAATATTGAAATTCTGTTTAACGTTCTTTTCAAAGGATAAAGATTTTAGCAAGGACATCTTGTCTGGGACTCATGCACCTGGAACATATGTTGTAGTCAAAGCAAGACAGAAGGCCCAAAACCCTTGGTGAAGCTCCAAAGGGGCAGCCCTGAGAATGGCCCGAGGGGTGGACAATTTTCAGGTTGGATGTACCCACTAGATCTGATAATTAAGTAGTGTTATAAATTTGTAAATACCTCACATTGTATGGTGCCCTTATGTATTTAGTTGCACCTGAAGGTACTTTGATTAAAGGATCCACTCTCTATTTTGCCTATACTAATGTTGTCTGGAAAGTTCTTTTCTCTCATGTTAGGCAACAATACGTTTAAAACTCAGTAATTTTAGGAAATATAGTTAATTTTTAACCAATGAAGAAAATTTTAGTGTTTGTTGAAAGGGGTCTTTTTGCAGTATGCAACTCCAGGCAACTAGCTCAAAATGCAGAACTGCTCTATCAAGGTGCCTATTGATTACTGAGTCTACTACTATAAGTTATTTTGAAACCTGAAAGTATAACAGTAAGTAGGACAATACTGTTACAAGATTAGTTCATTATTTTCCCCATCTTTCTAGCAAATGCTACTACTTCATGCATTAAGCCCTTTTGTTCAGACACTTGTAGCAGACCTTTGATCACCGTGCTAATGCAGCTTAGCTACGCTGATATTAATGAAGTCTAATTAACTTTCCCTACTTAGTGCACGTTCAAATCAAAAAAGAATTAGGAGACAATTTGTACTTCTATTCAATTAAGCACAACTCATATTTAAAAATATGAGGTACTGTTTGAAGGTGAAGGTATAGCTCATAAACCTTGATAGTGCTGAGCATGTGAGTAAATCCATTTTGAGAATTATCATCTGTTTTGCTGCGACAAATTTAAAGCTAATGCAGACACAGAAATCAAAAACATCAAAAATCAGCATGAAAATCATGAAACTACAGTAACAGTGGCAGAGATGCGTCTCAAAGAAACGTAATACACAGAATATGAGGAACAATTCAGTTGAACAGGGCAGCACTGACAAGGGTATACTCAGTATTCAGAGCACTGTAACAGAGTACATGATATCTGCAGCTACAGCATGTTCATTAGGCACTCTGAACACCCCGTGGAGAACAGAAAGGCCCTTGCACACACAGCTGAGACTATCCCAGCAGGCCCCCTCAGGAAGCCTGGGAGCAGGCAGTGATGCAGCAGGCATTCAGAACAGCACTGGGCAAGTTCAGATCAGGCAGCCTGGAAGCACAGCTTATGGAAGAAGGAAGCTCTCCTGACTGCTGCTGGGAGAGCTTCCCCATGTGCTGTCTTGGCCTCGAGCCCCGGCCCAGGAGAGCTGCCATTGAGAGATTGTCTTGAAGCAGCATCCAAGGAACTCTAAAAGGGTGCCTGGGTGTAATCTCTTGCTGCTTTAGTAGTCAACAGCAGCACTTACAAAAAAAAAAAAATCTTGCACTTCTGGCAGTCCCAGAACTGCCCCAGGCAAGAACTCAAGATGTGAGAAAGCGACTACATCTGTCCGTTTTCCTTTTAATACACACACCCACTTAACAGGCTTTTAAAAAATTTTTAATTTTGGAGTCGGGGGAAGAGGGGGGGGAAGAGAAGTCAAGCATGAGCAATTACCTTAAAGGCCTTCGAAAATCATATGCAACTTTCCCTATACAATTAGCACCTCAAGAGGGATTTTGAAGTTTAGGCCCTGAAGCTTGGAGTACAGCACTGCATTAATAAAAGTCTTTCCCTTCCCAAGATGATTACAATTACTAGGTCACAACAATTTGAAGTTAAAACTCATTCTTCACATATCCTATTTATAAATCCATTGGTTTTGTGGTTATAAACACACTCATCCATACATGCAAAATGTAAGAGCTCAAAAAAACCAGAAGCACAACACAAAATTTAGTTGTGTGACTATCCTTTTAAGAATCATTTTTCCTTTTTGAGGATATACACACTGCTTCTTCTTAATAGTGCATAAAAAGACATTTGTGAGAATGTTAGAAGCCAGAAACATTCTAGTTATTCCCACAAAGTGAACTGAAATTTCATATTATTTTTAGCAGTGAAGAACTATTTTTATAAAAGATGCCTTTAGAGGAACATAGCTACAGTCCCAAGATATTGCAAGGAGTTAGTTGAATTAAGTTAACTTTGAGTGAATTTGAGTAATTTGATTTCCTGTGGCTTTAGTGAAGCAGTGCAGCACATATTTTGCATTTCTTCTAAAATTCTTGTCTCTCCTCAGAGACTAAGGCTTACTCTTTGAACACAGGTTATGCAAGGACATTTCTAGATGAACTATCAATAAAAATCTCTATTTATTGACTCACCAAATCTGGAGACAAGCCTAGACCCCTCAGTGCTCGAACACTGTTCTGTGTTGGTTTTGTCTTCTGTTCACCAGTGGCATTAGGCTGGAAAGACACAATTTGAAAGCTTGAATAAGCAACCAACCTCTCCTAAGAGAGCAGTTACAGATTAAAAGAGAAAATTCATTGCAGGTAATAGTATTTACAGTAAGTTAACATCTCCAAACAGTCACAATATGCCAGAAGCATATAAGTAACAATGGTGCCATTTCTAAGAAATACTGTGAAGAAACCACAAGGCCCTAATTCAGGTCAGGTTTATTCTGTCTTTTTTTCTTTCAGAGAAAAGTCTCAATATAATTGACTCAGGTAGAACAAGAATGTTCCAAAAGCTGGATTTTGCTAGTAAATAGAGAATGTCCAACACAGCACGAAGTCTCCAGTGACTGTCCTTGGAAATATTCAGATGTAGGAAATAATTCTGTTTTCAAATACACAGAATTAATCCTACCAATTGGTGATCAATCCTGTAATTCATAGCTGTAGTTAGTAGCATCTTTTTATCTGTACAAGTGTGAAATCATATCATCATTACCAATCTCTGCTTATAAAAACCTCCTAACAACACTTACACTAAGAAAACCCATTTGTGAAGTAAAATTTAGAGTTGAAATGAAAAAATGCTTTTAGCCCTGTACAAAGAGTTGTAGCTGTCTTGACCTGACTCCAGAATGAAAGGGTTAATGGGACAAGTAAACAAATATAAACCCCAATACAGAATAAAATTTATTGCATTAATCGTAATAACTTACCTGTGGTACTAGACTAACATGGATATTACAGAAGTTCTCTCTTTTTGCTTTAAACTGAAACTGCCTAAATGCTTCAACAAATGGCATTCCTTCAATATCTCCAATGGTTCCACCCAGCTGAAAAGTAAAGCTTAGATATGTCAGAATGGCAGAAAGCAAAAACAGAAGAAAACTCTTCCATATACTTTAACATATTTTCTGAAATTTTTATCTTAAAAGAACCCTGACAATCAACATGTGCAGGCATACTCTGAAAAGAACCCTCATCTACTGTGCATATTTTGTTTCCTGTGGAAAATATTAAACAATTTTCCAGTTTTGTTATATTTACTTTCCACAACTCCTGGGAAGATGGGTGGTGCTGCTGAATAATACATTCTTTCACATTGCCTTCAAAGTGGTGAACCAGTAACCAACAGTTAAGCTGATGTGAAAGCTTCTGTACAGAAAAACTTTATTTTCCTGTCAGGTTAAAAACAGTTATGATCAACAGGATATAGACATTTTGGAATATTATCATGACTTTCCAACACCAGTAAATGTTTATTACCAAATATTTATTACCAAACTAAAATGCACAGCTAAGTCCATGCTAAAACTTAAGTTATAAGCACAGAAATTAGATGTCTTTCAAAGACACAGAGAGCTGTAGTAGACTAAGCACTGAATAAAGCAGTTTAACACACAGGTCTGACAAAATAGTTGTGTTTCAGAATGATCTTCCTATGCCACCAAGTGGCTTTTGACAGAATTGCATATTTCTGCTCCTCCGATTTCAGAAAAACTTCTGATAACTATATTTGTACATGTCACACAGGTTCAGTCTAACTCCTTCACGATTTTTCCATGGAAAAACATTCCAATTACTCTTAAGAGTACTGAAGAAAAATATTTTATCAGGCTAGAAGTGTATGTAACAGGGAAAAAAATATAAACCCCTTACATGGAGGAAACCAAAAATTAAAACTGAAGTAAAAGAACTGGTAAGATCACCACTTATTAATGTTCTTGTACAACCTCTGTATTTACTGTTTTTATATTTGTTTTAAATGAAATGTTTTACTCTCACTGTGTGCATAATAAAAAAGATCTGTAACTACACTGGTGAGTATATTTGAATCAAGACAGATTCTTTTGCCTAAGAAGTACTGAGCAATTTTGCTGCCAGAGTCACAAAGTTCATTATACTACCGATTACGAGGGTCAACCAGTACTTACATTCATTGTGAATATATAACCCAAAAGGTTCCATACTTGCCTCAATTACACAGATTTGTGGCTCTTTTCTATCATCATCCACCGGAACTTTTGCCTGATTCATTACCCATTCCTGAACTGCATCAGTGATGTGTGGAACAACTACAAGATAAAACCAAAGAAGGCAAGCATAGCTTACTCTAATTTTTGTAGGTAACAGGGAAAAATTAAACAGAAAGTTAAGAGGAAACTACTAGATCCTTTCTCTAATCCTCCTTTCCTTGAGGCTGGAATCCAAACTTTACAGGAATATGCCCATATCTCTTGGAAGAGAGAAAGGAGTAAGGCGGGGCTGCAAGGAGCAGCCTGTTCTAGCTGATCACTCCTTTTGTGAGGACTGAACAGATTAGAATCTCACAAAATTAAAAATATTACCTTGAACGGTTTTTCCCAGGTAATCACCATGTCTTTCTTTATTAATGACATGCTGATATATCTTTCCAGTGGTGATATTGTTATTTTTATAGAGATTGATGTCCAAAAATCTCTCATAATTTCCCAAATCTAAGTCAACTTCTCCACCATCATTCAATACAAAAACTTCACCTGGAAGAAGAAAGGGCGTGAAAACAGACAGAAAAACAATCAGAAATTATTAAACACACAGCAGGAATACAACAAGTGACAGATCACAACAACATATCAATAAAGCACATACTGCAACTCAATCATTCACTCCAAGTCATTAGTTTTACATCTAAGGTCTGTCCCTCAGACATGTATAGTTTTGCAAATAAATAAAAGCTACATTGCCTAAATATTTAAATTACTCATAAATCTTTAACCAGCATTTCAACAGCACTGCAATCTTTCATCGGGAGAAACAAGCTCCAGGAATCATAATCAGCAACAAATAAAATATTAACTTACTTGAAGGAGACAAATACTGTGTTTTTATAAGCACAAATTATTATACATGTTCAAAGTGTTTCACCATAAATTATTATTGTTTGGATGTATTTTATTCATTAAGGCTTGGATCAGGAGTAAAGTTATGATGAATACGTTCTCACTGTTTCTTATTCAGATGTTTCATCTCATGTTTTTGGCTCACTGTGTCCACAACAAGGGTTATTCCTGACACTGAAAAATCTAATTAAAATACCCTTCAGGTTCAGGCTTTTCTTAGGCCTCTAAGAGTCTATAAATTCTGAATCCAGTCAACTTCCAAAGCAACTAAAGGCGCCAGATCTTGAGGTAAGGCTGGAAAGCTCTTCAGAAAAACTGTAAAATACTTAGGCCAATGAATCAATGGCTAAGCAAGTTACAGGACTAATGCACATACACACACACTCAAAAAAAAAAAAACCCCACACAAAAAAAGACAAAACTCCCAAAAAAACACAAACAAAAAAACCAAATAAAAAACCCCCAACAGTTCCCCCAGAGATATAAGGTGGATTACTGAAATGTATATCCCACCAAGGTACTACACTCCACTTCAACAAACAGCTTAACAAATCACCCCAACATGTACAACAGTGGAAGGTCTATGCCCGATTGTTTGAGGCACTTGGTACCTCCTCTATACTAAGTCATCATCTGAGCCAACAGATGTAGAGTGGAACCAACATTTCTCTTAAGCAGGCCTTGGAAGTACAAAAAAATACATTGTTAAAAAAACTCTTCAGTTAACTGGAAACGGCTAAATTAAAATCCTTCAACTCAATCGTCTTTCTGTCAAAACATTACAAAAGAGGCTTACCACTCTGGCATGTGTGAACTTTCATGCGCTACCCTGCAAGCCAGTTTTTCTTCACAAGCAGTAAGAAACTCTTAAGTGAAGAAAGGAATTACATGCCAGTGTTCCCTCTCCCCTGTACCTGATCCAGGGAAGGAATACATACATCCTCACATTGTCAGGCCATTGCAGGAGTTTTAACACCTGCTCAACTGCTTAAATAGCACCAGATGTTCTCCTGAAAGTGCAGAACTACTGGAATAGTTAAATTTTGTTTTTTGAGATATGTCTGACGTGCTGTGTTTTTCCTCCATTAAAAAGCAAAGTGGCCTTTTTTCGTTTCAGGAGATATACACATTTATCTTCAGTTTTAAAATTTTGGTCTGGTCTAAAAGTAAGCAAATAAAATTCAAGGAATAAAAATTATTAGAAATGTCTATTGGCTGAAGGTACGTTGAAAACCATTCTTTTTAATAAATGTACAAGTAAAAAGCCGCACAGCTGAACGAACATTCAACATTTTAAATGCATGTCAGACTGTCTTGTCAATCATCAGCAACATAGTCAATACAACCAAGGCGGCTTAGAGAGCTAACCAACCAAAGTAAATATCTACTTGAAAATCATATCATTATTTTGCTCTCTTAAGTTTCACGGATGTTTTTGATTTGATCCTCTCTGCCTAAAATGAGAACTTAGGCTAACTCTCATGAAGGCACTTACACCAGAAGGCACTAACACCCAGAGAACAGTATTCACAAGTAACTGTTGAGGAATTAAGTTTCAAATAAACTTTATAGCACTGTTTAAACTTTCTTTTAAATCAAGTTGAGCTGAAGATAGCATTAACTGAACAAGGCTTATAGCTAGGACTTTCCCAAGTGGTATTTTATAGAATGGAAGCATCTACTCATCATAGTATCTTCAACAAACTGGCTTCTCTCTCTTTACTTAGAGCAGACAATGCCCATGAGAACATGCAAGCAAAAAACTTGCAAAATAATTATAAAATTACTCATAAACACCATACTATGTTTTTTAAAAAAACAAAACCAAAACATATTATTGTGAATATAAATATTTATGCAAAAGGAAACAGCACCAGTTTTCATACCATGTTCGTAGGGTGAAAAGGTTCCAGCATCAATGTTTATGTAAGGATCAATTTTGATTGCAGTGACACGTAGACCACATGATTTCAGAATGGTGCCAATGCTGCTTGCAATGATCCCTTTGCCAATGCCTGAGATGACACCTCCAGTTACCAGGATGTACTTCATCGGAAAATCAGCACACGTGCACAGACCTTGAGCTGGAAACCTAAAAGAAAGATGTACATCTGATGAATGCAAAATCATGTGAGGGAAGTACACAGACTCAGTCCACAAGGAATCTAAGCTGATACGAGCTATGACCATTTTGGAATCTGGAAGCACCTCTCCCAGCTTATACAATACTTAAGATAAGCACCTGTGTTACCCCAAAACAGGTTCTTTCATCCGAAGGTGCACAAGAGGCCAAATCACACACAGGCTCAAGGTACTTGATTTATTTACAGTTCTGTGCAGAAAGGGGTGCTGTGTGGCAAATCCACAAAGCCAGCATGACCTCTACCAGTTCAGGTTATATGCATTTTAGCAAACGAAGGCACTAACATTCAGTGGCTGTAAGTTACATTTCTCTATTCCATCTGAAACCGGATGATGTGTGTGCCTCATCCATAAATGAACTCACATTCCATTCAGGCAGCAGCAGAGGCTAATCGCTGGAACAATTTCTGAACAATGATACCATGGCTCGCCACAGAGCAAAAGCTCTACGGTCAAGAAAATCTTTCCTTACTTAACAACCCAATTCATCCAAAACAACACAAAACAGCTCATGATTTAATAACACTCAGTATAAACCAAAGCACTACAGTTCTTCAGCTGCTGGTAATAAGCAGCTACTGAATGAACATCGTAATTCTTCCTTTTACTATACAGAAACAACATAAATAAGGCCTGGCTTTCAGGAGATGGTGTTCAGGAATGTAACAACGATTGTTATCAACTCTCTTAAATTTCTTGATACTCGGAATTAATAAACTACTATTTGCAAGTCAATATGGACAAAAGGAAGACCACAACCATTAAAAGTATTTAACTCAGGAGAAAAGGATCATCACTTATCATTGCTATTTAATATGTAATTTTTCTAACAGTATAGAATTTAAGATTTGGAGCCTACTACCTGTTTCAGACTATTCCTTCACAACTCAGCTAATGTAGTTGTCACATTTCATAAACATCTAAGCCATTTTCAAAGTTATTTTCAGGAAAAGAAGGCAGATAATTTTAAAACAACTATAAATCTTGAGTATGTGCCAGTTCGGAACTCTTAAACCTCACTTACAGGAACCAAAATGAAAAGCTCACTGTGATTTTTGGAAAGAAGCAGCGATTTCCCAACAGCTTCAGGAAACGCGATGTTTACTTGCAACCAGAAACAGAGAACTCCGGGTTGGTTTCGGAAGCCACTTGTAAAAGGAGTGGGAAACGAGGGAGGGAGAGCTAAAAGCGAGCACTGGGAATGGCTCTGGCGGGAACCGCCACAGGAATTCCTCCGTGCAGCTTCATCGCCAGGGGCCGCGGGAGCGGCGAGGCCTCCGACTTACGGCGTGCTCCGGGAGCCGAGGGGCGGCCGCGGGGGAGGCGCCGGGACGGGCCGGGCCGGGGCAGCGCTGGGGGGGGTCAGAGCTCGGGGCTCAGAGCTCAGCACCGGCCCTCGTGTGGCTCCCCGCGATCTGTCGCGACAGGCGCGACAGGTGCCGCGCGCTCCCGCCCCGCTCCGCCCGCTCCCACTCCCGCCGCTCCCGCCCCGCTCCCGGCGGAAGTGGCGCACGCGGAAGGAGCCGAGCCGAACCGAGCCGAGCCGAGCGGAGCCGAGCCGAGCGGCCGGGCCGGTCCCGTCCCCGGGGCAGCCCCGAACTGCCCGAGCGATGCTGCGCGGCCTGGGCAGCTGGCTGGGGCTGGAGCGGGAGCGGGCCGGGGAGGAGCAGCTGCTGCCCGCCGGGAAGGGCGGTGGCCCCGAGGAACAGCAGCAGGAACAGCAGGAGCTGGAGCAGGAGCAGGCGGAGCCGCAGGCGGACTCGGAGGCGCTGCTCGGCCAGGCCAAGGGGCTCGGCAGTGAGTGTCCCCAGTGCTGGAGATCCAGGGGGGCTGCAGCACAGGGAGTGCCGGGGCCATCGCTGTCAGAGCTCCTGCCACAGCAGCAGCGTTCCCACCAGGGTCTGCTCTGTTGGCACTATGGGCTCTGTATAGGGAGAGTAGGTTTGTCTACGTAGCATAATGTACTTCACGAATTGGGGGTGCGGCAGCGTTGTGGGTTTTTTTCATAGGAAAGTAATGGGGTTTGTTGATTTTGTTGAAGTTGACTGTAATCATAGTATCATAGAATGATTAGGGTTGGAAGGACCCTTAAAGATCATCTCATTCCACCCCCCCGCCATGGGCAGGAACTCCTTCCACTACACCAGGCTGCTCAAAGCCCCATCCAGACTGGCCTTGAACAGGGATGGGGCAAAGCTGTAACCTGCTACAAGTGGGATTCCTGCTTTACTGTAGATTCATGGATAAAATTAGTCCAAAGTACGGATCTATACCCCTTATTAAAGGGTTGGGTTTTTTTTAATTGACACTTAAGTGCTGGATCAGTATAATCTGAGAGGTTAGTCTGAGATGTTTCTTTACTGGGCTTTGTCTTGGGCAATCTGAACCTGCAGGAGTTTTGCCTGTGTAGTTTGATAAAATACCTGTCCTGTCTCGGTGTGGTAAACTGATTCTAATCTGCTAATCACTCTGGTTAGGAAAGGAAGGAAAAAGGACTTTGAATTTGAGGGGAAGAATAAGTGGTCACTGTTACCGATATAAAGGTCCATCCCATAATTTTCTCTGGAAGCAAAAATCCATGGGTTCATTGTCTGTGACACAAGGGAAGATTATGGTGGAAGGTTGTTGGGGTTTTTTTTAATAAATATTTGGACATCACTGTTTTGACACATAACTCTAGAAACATCTGCATGGCTAACAACCAGGGTAGGTGTGTAGAAAAGGTTCCCCTGGCACATAAAGAATTTTCCTTGTGAAACCGAAGCCTTACAGACATTATTTTTGCTCCTTATCACGCCATTATAAAGGTTATGAGAGTTTTGCCAATATGAACTAATAATAGAATTATTGCTAGATACGTGTTCTTAATACAGGCATAGATTTGTAAGATGGGGGGTAAGTGTCTTGGTCATTTGAAAGTGGAAGTGTTGCTTTCCACCACTAATTCTATTTTTCTCACAGTGAGGTTTTATAAGTACCTTAGTTCAAAAATATATTTGCCCTGAATGGAAATAGAATCATTTTGTTCTCCAGCCTGGCTCCAGAACTGACCAAAACTACTTTGTCCAGCAACACCAGAATGTCACCAGACAGCAAATGTCTCAGCACCTTTTGCCCCTAGCACAATTGCATATGAGAAAGTTTCCAGGGATACATGAAACAATCAATAAAAGCTGGTAGGGAGTAAGTCATTCAGTAGGATGCTGCTCCCTCTACTCTTGTAAGGAAAATATATATAGTATATATATTTATATCTAAAGGGTAGAAGTTCAGAATTTTTTTTGGATGTAAAGCACGTGATGAGTTCTAAAGCCTGATAACAGATGTGAAAGATAGTGGCAAGTACTTGGTTGCAACCATTCTGTGGCCTATAAACGAAAGTCACATACAAAAACCTGGCTTGCTTAAAGGCTGGCTAGACCTCCGCATATTTCAGTATTGATTTGGTGATATCATAACAAAGAGAGTATTTTGTACACCACAAAGAACAGTCAGCTTTCCAAGAGGTGACATCAGTGTTCCAAAGTAACTCATTCTACCAGTGACTAACAACTGTGTGTTAAAGGAACTCACATTTTTTCTGCATGTTGAGATTATGTCTTACATTTCTAACCTGTAAGGAAACTAGATATTCTGAGAGGTCTTGAGAAGGAAGGTGGTTCCGTTTCTGAAGCTAATGATTTACATCTTGCTGCTTATAAGTTTGTTCTCCTTCATTAAAAATGAATAATACAGTGCAGATGCCTCTCTCTTCAACTAATATAAAAAATGTGAGTCTTTGGAAATATTTAACACTGCTGTTCTGACACTGATCATATTCAGAAGAATAAGCGCACAGGGTCTCAGTACTTTTCATGAAGCTAAAGAGAGGGAGATGGTGCAAAATAGATGAGGGCAAACATCGAGAGCAAACTTCTGTGTTAAGACTTTTGAAGAAATCGCAAGTGTTACTTACCTGAAATTTTTCATGGATTTTCTGCTTCACTTTATGAGATTTCATTGTGCATATTGATTTTCTTTTTTTAAAATAGTGATTAATATATAATTATATATTATAAAAGTATTATTATATAATAATATATAATGTTTTAATACTGTGCCTAAGTTACTTTGTCACTTCATGTCTTTGAAGTGCTTATATGAAATCAGACAAGACCTATTGCTTCAGAAAACTCACTGGGAAGCAGTTTTCAAGGACCATTAGGAATGTTTGATTTAGTAGACAAGGTTCACGTACTAAAGTTTGATTTACAGAATGTTGTGATCAAGCATACAGTTTGATCATCATCATTAAAGAATATAAACTGGAAAAGGATAAATAGAATTTCAGGAGTTCTTTGTAGGCCAGAAGCTGGGTTATTTTGGAGGAAACTTTTAAGTAGGTATCCAAATATCTAAAGAGAAGGAAAAATAAATCTAGTTAGAGAACTGACTGTAAAGAAATCTTTTCTCTTTTTGTCTGTGAAAGGCTACCTCTTCAATTTCGCCAGTGCTGCTACAAAAAAGATATCTGAATCCGTTGCCGAAACAGCACAGACGATAAAGAAGTCTGTAGAAGAAGGAAAAATTGACAGTATCATTGATAAGGTATTTTGTTTCTCGATACTTGATTTGAAAGATTTGTTTGCTTACTGTTGTTATGACGTGGCAAATTTGGCATGTGATAACATTTCTTGAAGCTGTCTTCAGATACTACATCTTTCAAGAGATATTGTGCATTTCCTGTCATGATGAATGATGTGACCGAAATGTTTATTCATGGCAGACTTGCCAAAAAATGGTCACCCTGCTTTACTCAGTAGTGCACCTGTGTTCTATTCCTTCAGAATGTTCATATACTGGAGAAAGACCAGACCCCATCCAGACAATTGCTGATGTAGGAGGAAGGACTGGAAGATTTTGAGACAGGCAGCTGGGGGATGTCTGTTTGGTGACGTGTAGGCTGAGGTTTTTTCCCCCCAGTTTAGTTGGAAACAGAAATGCTCTAGTTTGCATCTTAAGTGCAACTCTGAAGCAAGAGTTGGAATTAGTTCAGTGTTGTGGATATTAAATGCTGAGACCTTAGGGCTGTACAGGTACAGTTTCAGAAGAGCCAGTGAGCTAATGAAACACCTTGCTATTGTCCTGTTCTTTTCCCCACACTGACCCTGCCACCTAGCTCTTTGCTGTTCCTGGCTGCCAGCTCAAATTGCTTAATTTCTGCCAGGAAGTGCTCTTCCAGTGCTTTAAGTTACAAACTTGGCAGAAGGAGAAGGAAAAAGAAAAAAAATAAATAAGGTAATAAGTGCTATGTAGTGTTCTGTGTTATTGAGGGTAGCTTGGAAGGAGAAGGGAAAGAGAAGTGGCCAAAAAGAAGCTGTAGTAGGACTGTGCATCCAGGAGTGTCTGGCAGGGGAGATGCAACAGATGCCCTTCCTGCTCCTGTCTCTCAAAGAGCCCTTCAGAGGAACTACAGCGTTGCCTTTTTTTATTTTTTTAATACAATGAAATTCAATTTCTTGACATAATTAGCGTTCACGTTGTCTTCCAAATAAATCATCAAATGACACTTCTGAAGTTCTGTTATGGTCACGTTTTGTCTTCAGATTTCATTGACAACAGCCTGTATAATAATAGCAGCGTTCTATTTCCTTCTACAGTATATTAGTCAAATGTAATTTTGACCCACATAAAAAGGGAAAAATCAAGCAGGAAGGTTATTTGTTAATTTGGTACACAAATAATAAGGCTTCTGAGAAACTGTAGATAAGTACCTAAAGCATATTTTGTGCCTAAAATATAATTTTCTTTTTTCTTTGAATCTCAGTGGGTAATATGAATTCCTTGTTTTGATTAATATGTTTTACATATAGGAGAAACAGGATTATGGCTGTATTATAAAGCTTTTTTCTTATACTTTATAAATTACTTTATTACATAAATAGAAAAAGGAATCACATAACTTACAACCAGAAGGAACCGCAATGGAAACCGCAACCCTATTTGTATAACTAACACTAATGTAGTTCTCTCTGATAGTAAGCCTAAACTGAAATATACTGCATTGCTGAAGGAAAAAAACATCATAGGTATTTATCAGGATTTAACTTGAAGACTTGTGTGCTTTTTGGCAACTTGTTAAGCCATAGACCTCCCTGCAAAAAAATTCTATTTTTTGAGTGGTTTAAATATTCATTTCTAGCTTTATGGGGTTTTGCCTCTGCTTTCAACTGCAGAACATTTGCATTATTTCTTCTAGATTATGACATGCCATGTTCTGAGACTGTTCTCCAATTTTTAATTCTAAGTTCAACATAGGATATTTCTGAATGTAATTTTTTTTAAAAGAAAACTCGTCAACAACATAAATGGAGAAGTTATTTTGTTTCAGCTAAGCAAATATTCTGAAAATCCTATTTTACAATTTTGCAAGTCCAATTTATGGCAATGGATGTACTCCTTAAGCAACTCTTGAAACTTACTGTTGGGCCAAGAATATCTTTAAGTGTTAAGTGCTTTGAAAACAAGTTTAAATAAGTCTAAACAGTCTGTGTTGTCTGTATGTGATATAGCAAGGCCATAAGTGAATATGCATAGTATGCTAGGGTTCAAATTATCAGCTTTTTTCTTTGTTCTCTAAACTTGATAAAACTATAAATACAATTTTGAAAGCATACAAAATAGTTTTAACTTTTGAATGCAAAATCAAATGTTTCAGTAAAGGGAAATGTATGATTGACATGAAACACCTTTACCTTACAAAAAGGGCCATCAGGGATATGTGAATAAGGTTCTTCACTGTATTTGAAAGCACTCTCTGAGTGAACATGAAACAAGAGGAGTAATTTTATTTTTTTTTCAATTGTGGTTCCCTAACTTTTATTTTAGACAATTATTGGAGATTTTCAGAAGGAACAGAAAAAATTTGTTCAAGAGCAGCAAACCAAAAAATCAGGTAATGTATGCTTTTTTGATAATGCCTAACATTACATAAGTGAAAGCTTGCTGGAAGCTGGATAGTTGAGGTAGCTCTAAAACTTATCTATCAAAACTCTGTTTAATGAAACACATTATGGCACAACTTAATGCATATTTTGGAATAGAAAGATGGTATTTATAAGTGAGGTTGGTATTAACCATCTTGCTTTTTTAACCGAATTCAGCTTTATGAAATTATCTCAGAGATCACTGTGCTAGCAAAGCTGATTTCTTGCTGGTGTTTTGGATCTTAAGCCTGTGTATTTATTGAAAACTGATATGCTGATTTCTTCTGAGTTTTAGCAATCATGTCACATTTTCATAATGAAATTAAAAACAGGGGTTAGGGTTTGCACTATAATATTTAATTAGTTTTGCTGTAGGAGATACTCTGCTTACATTAAAGGACTAATTGCTTTTTTGCTTTCCCATAAATCATTTGCTTTAAAATTATCTGTGATCTAAATCCTGTGAGTTACCCACCCATGTATTATTTACATCAGTGGATCTATTCAAGACTTTAAAATAATCACAGTTGTTTTTTCACATTGAGTTTCATCATTGACTTTTATCTATTTTAATGTGTTACCTGAATGCAATAATTTCTGACAGTTTGAATAATTAGTGACTCTATTGTTAATCTTTAAAATGAGCTGGGTTTAAATAGATGGTGACAAAATTTTTCATGGTGTCTATAGTTAGTATGTTAGTCTGGTTTCTTCTTGCAAGGTTGCTTATGTGATCACATTGTCTGTAATTCTTCTTGTCTCTGTTAGTAAACTTTGGCAGCTCTTAATGTATTTCTAAAAGCTTCATGAAAATAAGTAGCTAGATTGGCCAAAGGAGGAGTAACAGATGGCCTGATTGAAAGAAGCATTAGCATCAGATGGGAATCCATGTGGGTGAAAGATCTTGCTGATACCAGGTGCACAGGCAAATAAGCATTGTTAGTTTAAGGGCACAAGGATTCTGTGTTAACTGTTACAGATGCATCCTCTTGTCTCTGTAGCCTGCATTTGCATTGACAGTGAAAAGATTAATAAATATCTATACATCTGCAATGGTTTCTTTTCCTCTCTGTACAGCCTATAGAACTATTTTGGAAGTATCTGCATAAATATATAAATCAGCTGAACTCAAGTAGGCTTATTCAGCATATAACGTAATTTATAACCTTTTTCTCCACTGTTAAAAGATTGGTGTCTTCTGGGTATCAATTATTTTGCAAACTTAATTTAGACAAGGTTTACACGTGTAAAGTGAATCTAGAAATGCTCTTTGCAGACAACTTAGCAAGTTATGCAGCAGTAACTAAACTAAGAGGCACCAAGTTCTGACTGGTGCACACTGCAAAGAAATCCCCACAGTTTTATTTTTACAACAGCAGAAATCAGCAATTATTTAATTAATTTTTATCTCTGATAAGCAAAAATCCATTCCTATAGTTTCTCTCTCCTGCCATGAGCTTAGTTTAGCAAAAACAAATAGGCGTACTGGTGTAACTCAGCTTAGTTTTGTGACACCGTATGTTATTTTGTGTAAGGTCTGTTTTGTTGTTTGGTGTGGGGTTTTTTTCAAGTAATACCCATGCAATTATCTTCCTCCTTTCAATAACAGAAGCCGCTGTGCCTCCCTGGGTAGACAGCAATGAAGAAGAAACAATTCAACAACAAATCCTGGCCTTATCAGCAGTAAGTATTTAATTTCCTGTAATATTTGAAATTTTCTCTTGGAGAGATTAAAGCTTCCTTTTTTTTTATTTTTCTTTGTAAAGTAAGTTGGGCTGGCATTATTAAATTATGTATTTTCAATATACTTTTAATATGTCTGTCACTGTGCTAATCATGTGCAAGAGTAAATAGTTTTATCAGTTTTGACTTGATCCAGAGCATATCCTCAATGTAATTTTTATTTCTGTAAAGCTTTTATGGATTGCATTTCTGATCTTGGGTTTGAAATATGGTGTACTTTTTCCAATATCAGTTAATGACCATAAATATGTTCTTCAAAGGACAAACGGAATTTTCTGCGGGATCCTCCAGCAGGTGTGCAGTTTAATTTTGATTTTGATCAAATGTACCCTGTGGCACTGGTGATGTTACAAGAAGATGAACTTCTCAATAGGATGAGGTTTGATCTCGTTCCCAAACAGTAAGTAGTTTCTGCTGGTAACTATGTATCATAATACTTTTAATGTTTCATTAAATACTCATAAATTCCTCCTTGTTCTTTTCCATCAATTCTTTGCGTTCTTCTACTGTGTATATTTTTTATCTGCTAATGTCAAATGTGTGGAATACTGCATGTGCATGGAAGTTTAGCAATCAGAGGAAAGAACAGAGGTAAATCTGTTACACCTTAGGAACCCATAAGGACTTATTGACTTAAGTATGTGAGAGGACTTATTTTTCCATGTCCAATATGCTAAATTAAATGAATTTTTTCCCCCAAACAAAGGCAAATGCAACACCAAAGGTGTTCAGATCTGTTAGTGTAACTAACACCCCAAAAAGGTGGTTACAGATAGTCAGAGACTCCCACTGGAGAAATGGTGAAAGAACGTGTCACAAAACAGCAGCAATGCAAGCAAGAGAAACTGGGTTTGAATAGGCAGTAGGAAAAGCTCTGTGTTGCAACTGCCTTTGTGGGAATATCAACTGTGCTATGCCTTCCTTCTAGAAGACCTACTAAAAGATCCAGTGGTCTTCGTCCCAGCAGCTGTGGCCTGTTCCAGTATGCCTCCTTGATCACAGCTTTATTCCCTAGCTGTTCTCCCTTGTCCAGTCCCGGGCTCTGGTCCTAAAGCTTGTTTCACAAGTCAACATTCTTCTCAAGTGGCAGTTCCCACATTTGCCTCCTTGTCTAAGGATGAAAACAGAAAAGATCTTTCTTTGTGACCTTTTCAGTTTCAAATTTCACCCTTTTATAAACCTCAGCTCCTCATTCTTTTTCCCCTCTTCTCTGCTTTCAGTCCCAAAGATCTGCCCATATTCTAGGTGTTCATCAGATCTGTCTCTGATGCTCTGTCTTCAGCCTCTGGTCATGCTATCCTTGCCTTTTCTACCACATTGCTTAATAGGTTTTTTTTTCCCCTGTTCTTAGTGTCAGTGGTCATTGTGGCCTAAATGGGTGGGAAGGTAGCTTCACTCCTTTCTTTCTTTCTTGACCTATACACCTTCCTCCCCAAAGGTCTTGTAATTTCTGTCTTCTGTTGCCGCTGGGTTAAAGTTGGGTCTTTTCTTGCCTCCTGGAGGGATTTCAGAGGGAAATGTTACCTGAGATATGAGATAGTCTCCCACTTACCAGAGTTTGTCATTTCCAGGATGGCAGTTTCTAATTACTAAAGGTACTGTGGACATGCTGAAAGACATGCACATAAGTGAAATAGTTCTGCCATAGTCTAGGAATGGCTTCTGCCAACAAAGGTGTTCCAGTTCCACCTGATGTCTAGGGAAGATGTAGATGAATATAGTTTGGCAACAATAGAACATTGTGGTTACAGAGGAGGTAAAGAGAACAGGCTTGTTTGGCTTGTTGGGTTAGTTTACATAATTTGTCAAGAGAGACAGAACAACATCGTATTTGTCCATACAGTATTACATTTCCATAATGTATTGCTGCATGCTGTTAAACGTTTTCTAATGTTATAACATTATTATATGTTCAGGTCCGTTACAACTATCTTATAATAGATCAAGAAATTCTACAGTGATGGATTTTTTAAAATATGTTAATATCACAAATTTATTTTTTAAGTTTTTACTTAAATAGCAGCTATATCTACTTCTCTCTGCATATTTAATTTTATTTCACTGCTAGATGGTACAAGGAACTGTATTTCCAAATGCAGTAATCAAAATCTCTTTGTTCTCTCTAGCGTAAAGGAGGAGGTATTCTGGAGAAATTATTTCTACAGGGTGTCCCTAATTAAACAGTCTGCACAACTCACTGCACTTGCAGCTCAACAGCAAGCAGTAGGAAAAGAAGAGAGCAAAGGCAGAGAAGAGGACAGTGAACTGAAAGGTATGGGAAACATTTGTTTTAGCACAGCTCGTTAACTTGCTGTCATGCTGAATACATCAGATGCCATCAAATTTTTGTAGTGGTTTTCCTATTAGGGCTTCTGTCACAGTACTTGGTGTGTTTGTGTAGCTTCGGGAAGAAGAGCCTTTAAGCTATTTTCCAGCTTTAGCTAACTTTGTTAGAGGAATGGAAATCCCAAGAGGAGAAACACTGTACTGGGCTCATAACAGCTTGTGACCACTAGTGGTCTCAGGTGTGCTTTTTTGACTTGTCAGAAAGAAATCTGAGATACCTTGGGTTTACTTGGTCAGACAACAGGGACTAGCCAATCCAGCCAGCTTGCATATGGTTTGCTCTTGGCTTTTGCTCATCCTGCTGGCCCAAGAGAAATTAGTGGGTGATAGAGGGGCAGAATTTCTGTGGTGGTGAAGGCAGAGATGTGCAGCGTTTGGGAAGGCCCACAATATATTATAGAAAAGGAGAAAAATGGGGACCAGAAGGTTTCCTGGGATTCAGTCTTGAAACAAAAAAGCTACTTCAACATAGGTGTCTTCAGTTATATTGATCAGGTGGTTCTTTCTGACCTCCTTCTGACCTCCTATGAACCACTGTGCCTCTTTATCTGCATGCAAACAAATTCTGCAAGCAGGAATATAAGCAGTTTAAAGAGTGTAAAGCAATTACTGGCAAAGATGCAAAAGATAAGAAGTAGCTTGTTAAATCTCATCTTAAGCTAGATGGGCTCACCACCTCGGGTAGGACTCCTGAAGAGTCCTGGCAGACATTGGGCAGAAGAAGAAAGCTTTTGTGCACCTTGGAACAGATTCTCATATTCCCAGTATCGATATATTGTCATCATCCATGAAATCCATTAACACTCATGTCCTGTCATGATGACACTGCTGGTCTGACTGACAGCCAGCTGATCCCTGCCAAGCTAGCTTTTTTTCACTCATTTCAAATCTAATAGCTTTCCCAGTATTTTTTTCTCTTGAGTCTTTCCACTGCCAATTGCCCCATCTTTCTAATCCTACCTCACTTTCTAACATCACTTTTCTTACTTTTTTACAGACTCTCACAGGTCTTTTGCACAGCTTATTAATTTTCTGCACAGTCTGAGCTAAGGTTACTCAGCAGGGCCTTGGCTCCTTGGACACTGGCAGCTGCACCTTGGTTGAAGGGGAGGTTACAAATGGAATTTCAGAGCTGGGCTTGCATGTTGCGTAGAAGATACCTTTTTCAAAAAGGACCATAGTAGCTTCCTCAAGCATTCATGTGTGTATGTGCCTTTGCTGTCAGTTTGTCTCATTCTGTTTCTCATAGGTTCTGTTTGGAGTGTGCCTGTGTCAACCAAGGCAAGGTCCCCACCTAGAGTGAAAAAAATAGTTTTCTCTAAGTTAATGCCCAAGCAGTGCTGACAGAACAGGCTGTTCCAGAACCTATTGCAGACCGAGAGGCACCAACTCCAGCTTGTTTTATTCAGGACAGTTGTCTGCTGTTCAAAACTATGGGTGTTTTAATTAAAGTTTCTCAGCTCTACAGGAGAGATGGCATTTGACCTATGGAACAACAAAAATGTAATTTTTGAGTCATCCAAACCCTTAGAAATTGACTGTCAAAGTGAAAGTTGCCAAGTAAAATTTCCATTGTGACTAAACCAAAACAAATCTTCAGTTTAAAAAAGACCAAATCACTATCTTTTGGCCTGTTGTGGCTCTTAGAGAAGTTTAGACCACCAGTGCAGGATATGCGGATAGATTTACTGTCCTAATGATTCTGTGTTCTGTAATGGAAAAGATACATGTACCAGACTGTAGTAAATACATGTTTTGTTTCATTCAGAAATTGCATAGATTTGGGAAGCTCTGAATCATTCATGTTAGTTTTGGCTTAAGTAACCTTTCTGAAGGTTGGGTACCCTAATTGGAGGCTAAAACTGGAAGTAATTGCCTGTTGGTAATTCTTCATAATGATCAGTGTTTTTTCTTAAAGCTAACTGTCTATAAAATAGAATGGTTAGCCTTCCATTTTTATGTCTCTCTGGCTCCTCCTTAGCTGTTCTTGTCAGAAAGTTAAATTGGCATGATTAATGTGAAAGGAAAAAAAGAAGAGACAAGGGGAAGACATTTCACATTCTAGTGTAAGAGAGAGGATGGGACAGAGCAGTGGGGATTGAGTAGATAAGCTATAAAACAGTGATAGCTACAATTAGGAAATGGTTTTAATTAAAACTGATCTTAATTTTAAAAATTAAGCATGGAAAAATTGCCCATTCTGAAATTGCTGAGTTAGCAGGAAGGGTCCACCTGGGCACACTGCAGGAAGCAAAGCTGCAAGCTCAGAGCTGCTTTGCATATTTAAACAAGCTAAGCAAGCACTCCATCACTACCACAACTTGCCTTGCATGTTAATTGTTCTAGCAGCCACCTGGCTCTGTACTGTAACTCTACCCTGATAGTTGCACAAGGAAGAAAGCTGGGATGTTCCTTTACCTACCAGGAAAAGATCTATCCTTGCTTGTAAACAATCACTGTCTTTCCTAGCACCATGCTACTAAATACAGAACACACATCAAATTTTCATAAGAAACTGGGACCAGCTTCTAGGGTTTGTGTTTTTCAGTGACCTTCTTTGACATGTCAGTAGTAGTACCCAGCCAGGGAAGCTTGGGAACTTCTGTGATAGACAGTAACTGGATTTCATGACCAATTGTGTGCATTTGTAACTTTTAGAGATCATGTGACATGTGGTGCAATCTCTAAGTGTTTATAGAAGACATTCTTTCAGATTCCCAACTGCTCCTATTTACATAGATATTTGTATCATTTTGAGGGGTTCCTGTCCTTTAACTCTGGAGTCTTAATGAGGAAATGGTTTGCTAAATTTGCCTTAATTAAGAATAGAAAACTGCTTCTCTTCCATTTTATTGTTTCAAATGCTTCACCTCTGGCTGAATTCAGCCTTTTAACCACCAGAATTCCTTAAAAATTAAAATGCAGTATTTCCTTTTATATTTAATAGCCATGCAGGTTAAATTATATTTTTATATATTTAAATGTAATCTAGCTTTTTTTCCCTTTCTTAATAGAAACAGTACGGCCGAAAACACCACCTGTTACAATAAAGCCTCAAACAAAATCTCAAGAGGTAAAAATGCTGTTATATTTTATCTGGTATTTAGTATGTGAAGCTGTTCCTTAGTAGGTAATTATGCATCCTTTTAAGTTCTGCTGTGAAACCATAATAATATAGTATGTGACAGTCCTAACCTGCTGCTGTTTTGCTGTGGTACTAATTTTTAGTGTATAATTTTAAAACTCATTTTCATTAGAAGAAACAGTAGTTTATCTGAAGAATGCTTTCATTAGTATCTTGCACATTATGTTTTTCCCCTCAAGAGTGACATTTCCAAGGTGTTTGGAGTAGAAGGTTAGTATTGTGTTCAGAGACATGAGGAATACTTTCATAAAAATGTGCTTTTGTGCCATGTTCTGTCCAACTCTTCAGCAGTGGTCAGGCTGCAGTATAGGAAATCTAAATGGTTAATTACAATAGTGACATTGTTTTATTGCACTTTTGCTTGATACTGCAGAAACCTTTACCTTGGACATGTAATGACCCTTGTTCATTTCTGGATTGTAAAATCGATGCCAGAGAACACTCTTGGCAGAGGCAGAGCTGTGCATTTGGTCGCCAGTAATATGCAGTGGACTAAATTAAGCTACAAAGATTTCCAAAGAACAGTTGTCTCTTAATCTTATTCTTGTGTAGAAAACTGTTACTGAATTGTGGTAAAATTTTTAATATTAGTCTTAGGTCCTGTTCTAAACTACTTAAGAGCTTATTATGGTTTCTGAAGATTACAAAAACAGAATTAAAGTTGTTAAGAAAACACAAAAAGGCAGCCTAGGATGTAAAGTATATAATTTTCCATGCAACCATCTAACATTTTTGTCTGTACAAAAATACTCTTGAAGAAAAGTAGCCCAGAAAGAAAAATAATTGCCAGAGTAATGGATTTGGTTTGGTTTTTGCTGACCCTATTTAAAAGCAGTCACATGAGTTTAAGTATGTGTTGGTGACACTTTTTCCCCTCTCTGGTTAAGTTTATACTAAACTGTGTTGCTGCAGGATGAGGAAGAGATTTCCACAAGTCCAGGTGTATCAGAATTTGTGAGTGATGCTTTTGATGCCTGTAATCTGAATCAGGAAGACCTAAGAAAAGAAATGGAACAACTAGTGCTAGACAAAAAGAAAGAAGAAACTTCAGCAGTAGAAGGTAAAGCTATTATTACCTCTGTGTCTTAAATAGAGCAATTCTAAGAGAGGTGGATTTTAAGAAAAAAAAGAGGTGGTAATTTGATTTAGAAAAGTAGATTTGTAACAGTTTTTTCCAAAGTGTATGAAATTACCTGCAATGAGGTATTGCAGAAATTAATTACAATTTTCACCACGATCAAACCCCATTTTACACAGAATGTTAGCTGTGAGGGGTTTAAATCCAAAGCACCTAAGAATTTTTATGTCGCTCCTTTATGAAAATGAATGTGGGGTACTTTTTCTGTCTTACCTCCTCCTTTCCTTGCCTTCTCTTTCATTGGTTCTTATGTATATGATTTTTTGTTTCCTTTAATTGATATCCTTGGAGGTAAAGTATTTGGAAGTCAGGCTCTGTTTTCTTGCTGTGGCACCAGCTAAAAAGGCAGTATTTGTACTAGATTATGAACTTGCAGCGGTCCTTGCTCTAAAAGGTTTACAGGCACTTGGAACAGTTAAAATTTAACAACTAGTTTTCAGAATGATGAGAATAAATTAAGTGGAGCTTATACTTAAGATAATTCAGAAGAACTAGTACCATTGTAAAGACCATAAAAACAGACTGTGATGATGTGACTCTGGCCATACACAATGAACAATTTGCTATGAAGACACTTGTATATGTAGATGGTTATCAGATATTTCACACAGTTTTCAGAATTCATGTTACAATGTGCTTTAGGTGTTGCTGAATCATTGTTTTCTGAATTTTTTTTCCCAATACACAGCCAAGCTTGAGGAATTCTAATGAGTAATAGCAGTTTCTTGCATCTATTTCTTTGATGAAAGTGTTTCAATAAGTCATTAATGTGTTATTTGAGAAATCTCAGCTGGCCTTACTGACTTGGGCTATGGAATTGCGTCCCTTCATATCTAGGCTGAAGTACTAACAAACATGTAACACACCAAACACCCGTCTCCTCCCCCATACTCTTGCCTACAATAGATAGAGCTAATTAAAACACATGAACAACACTGTGATGCCTTCTGACTCATTTTTTGCCCTGAAGTATGAAATATGATTACCTCTAACCCTGATTAAATGAGCTTGCCTAGCTACAATCACCAGTGAGGGGGAATACCTGCTTCTTTGTTTTAAATTAACCACAGTAATTGATCTTGATTTTTGTTTTCCATAACAGTGCATCAAGACATTTATGAACTTAATATTTTATGGAGATTTAAAAGTGCAAAGTTGATTCAGTTGATAGCTAACTGAAAGACTGTAGGCAATGATCTTGCAAAGGGATGCTCATAGTGACTTACCTGTGTATTTGCTTTTTAGATATTAATTATAGTGTGGACATAGGAATATAGACATGTATATTAATTAATTCCTACTTGTGATCCATAAGAAGGTGAAACTTCTGATCTTGAAGTTTCTTTAGTTTTTAAGGAGAATCGTCAATAAAATTTAGGAAATAGAGGTTCAGTGCAAATTCATCTGATTTTATATAAATAAGCAGCATTCTGTATTATCAATTAAATTCTTACACATAATTTATCTCTTGTAGAAGAAACTGCTGATTGGGAAAAGGAATTACAACAAGAGCTTCAAGAGTATGAGGTGGTGACAGAATCGGAAAAGCGTGATGAAAACTGGGATAAAGAAATAGAAGAAATGCTGCAAGAAGAAAATTAAGCATTTTCATAAAATCACTATAACCCAAAGTTTTTTCTGAGGACTGACATGGATTTTTTGCTTTCATATTTTGCTTACAAAAATATCTTCAAAAGACATAAAAGAATCTAAAATCATTATAATTCCATATGGGAATACAACCAGTATTTCTGTTCTTTATATGAGCAGTTTCTGAACTTCTATATTCTTCGAAAGAAAAAGAGGAGCCAGACACTGCAGATTATATGTCATAATTAAAAGTGATAACATTAATACATGAAACAATGGTTCAGTTTGAGGCATATTTCTAAGAATCACAATTCTTTTTGTCTATAGCCTTCTGTTTCGGATGTAAAAATGGGTGTTGTAAGTAACTTAGTCCTTGAAAACAATTCTCTCTTGACATTTGCACTCTTATCCCTGTATAATCTGTAAATGTGTACTATTTTTAAGGTACTCGTAGCTGGTAGATTTCATGTGTATTTAACTTCCTTTATGTAGCCAAAGAATTTATAGAAAACCCTATTGAATAACTTTCAATGATTTGTTAAAAAATACTAATGCAGACTCCAAAAGAAATTGATTATCAGGCAAGTGGCAAACATTTAAGCATTAGAGTACTGCTCAAATTAATTTTTTTTCATTAAATCATCATACTAAGATTTTTGCCTTTCCCACAGAGAGAAACGGTTTAATGCATTCTCTTTGCAGAAGGCTGTTATGTTTCCATTTAATTTTGCTGTCTGAGCTGAGAGCAAAGTAAATGTTTCTCTTTTTTTTTAAGTGCTGAAACATTTATGTAAAAACTTTTGCTGGTTTGGATGTCTTTATTAAATACTGTAGATATGTATAAAATTGGCTCTTTTATTTGGAGGGAGGGCAGAGTGAGGGGCAAACATACTTCAGACTTACACAGATTTCAAAAATACATATTGTCACAGTGCATGACATGGAATTTAAATTAAAAAATAGCGGGTTTTCTCTAAATGATTTTTGATTCTTTATAGGCATCTGGATGTTTTCTGTAGTTTTACCATGAAGTCAGTATCTTTATGTATATAAATGAAAATTTGATATTCTGTTTGTCATCTATTTCATAAACTTCTGTGACAAAACATTCATAAAATTCCAAATACAAAGGAAAATGGGTAAAATTAAGTAGGTTGGAGCTATTAAGCACAATTGAATTATAGGCATGTTACATACAGTAAGCTCTATCTTAATGACACAATTCTGCAGAAAACTTTTGTAAAGAGACTGAAAAAGATTATAGCTGTAATTACTCAGTCAATATTCATCTCGTGGGAACTGAAAAGAGCTAAGTAGTTTTAACTGCTGTTACTGCAAAAAAGATCTATTTAAAATAGTCTCCATTAGCAACTTGGACAGAAAGCTCTCCTGCATTTCTCATATATAAAAGAAATTGTTTTAAACCTGCATATTTTTGGCTTCTCAAATTAGTTTGTTGCCATGCACTTTCTCAACTACAAACCATTTTAAGCACAATTTGTATTTTTATAGTGTTTTTCACTTAGTAAGCAGATGTGAGATAAGTCATGGTAAATAAAACATACTTAATGAGCTTTTTATATCTGAGATTAATTAAAGGCCACAAAAGTTAAATCTGTTATGCTCATAAAAATCAGACTATTTACAGCTTACTGGTTACTCTTGACAAATTCATCTGCTCATAGATTTGAGCTGGAAATAGTAGGATCTGTCTGTCTACTGTACAGTTTGACAGGACACCTTCTAAAAAGATGGGTAGTTCTATTCTGAGAGTGGCAAGTCTTCCCTGGATGACTAAGAGTTCAAAAGCACTGCTCCAAATGTCCACTTTCCTAAAAATAAGCCTAATCATTCCTAGTGTTTTCAGGTCTATTATTACCTTATTTGCATCAGGTTTGTATATCAAGCCTCATCTTTCTTTTCATGTAAGGATAACCTGTATAGTGCTTATAGATACTAAACTCCATCTCTCATAAAAGATGGTTCCTACATATAAAACCGTCATTTTCCAAGTCTCATGAAAAGCAGGTCTATGAAAAAAACAAACCAACCTACTATTTGAATTTGCATTTAAACAGGCAGTAATGCAGCAAGACTGAATCTGACTAGAACTCTGATATTTAAAGTCTTATCAGATATCATGTTAATATTTTCAAATCTGCATATCTGGTTTTAAGCTGGATGACTGAAGTTTTGTGTGATTCTGCAGTTTCCAGGCCTGGCCTATGCTTTTCATTTAGGAAGGTGCTACAAGTGCCTAGCAGTTTTTACTCTGCATGGGAAGAGGGAAAGTGCATTCCACTTGTCATATGAGATGGACACAGGTAGACCTCTTCACATTCATGGTGAATTTTGTATGCCTTTGTAGCCCAAATGTGTCATAATAGTCTATTCCATAAGCAGGTGTGCTGGTGTTAACATCATTCCAAGTGCTGGGATGGCACAGATGCTAAAATTCAGCAAAACAACAGAATGAAATCAGTGATAAAATGAAAAGAAACCAAGGATCAGTGTAAGTAACCCCATCCTGTAGATACAATGTGACAGAAAGTGCGGTTGTTTAAAACCTTGAGGAGAAACAAACAATCAAAAAGATTATTAACAAGTTTTCTTCGAGAAATCTGAAGTTGCAGACTTTTGGAATTAACCTGTGAGCAACAGGGAAAAGATTATCCAGGAATCATGTAAGTTAGCTTAGAGTAGTAATACAGTTCTCTTCTGAGATGCCAACATCTCCAGTTATTCTGTGCACTGAAGAATCCTCTTCAGCTATTAGTTTATTAGTCCAGTCAGTGTTAGTTAATACCTACATGGAATTTTTTTCTTTAGTAATTTGTTTGGAGGAGGAGGAAGAGAAAAGATTGTAAAATCCTGGAATAAGAGAAGTGTAGTGCAAAGTTCCCTTACATTTTTATTTGATCAGTTACAGCTGCTCTCTTATCAAAGTTAACATGCATTGTGTATTAGTAAACTTTGGATTCTTAGTTTTTTGCTTCAGTATTTTTTTCCCCTTGCTGTTTGGTGGTCTTGCTGTTTGCTTGGTGGGGTGATATATGTAGTACTGAAATATAGGATGTCAATTTTAACCTCATGCATTTACAGAATAACCCTATGTGCAGGAGCCTGTCGCTGGACCGTGAGATGCATCCTTGAACTGTTGGCCACTCACACATTATTGACTTTTCCTTTGCAATAGCTGTTGCATAGGAAGGAACAAAGTGTGTCTGGTTACTCCTCAGTGCACTGCCAAGCAGTGCCACTGGGCCCTCAGTCCATGGGCTGTGTCTGGAGTGGAGCTGTACTATTTCAGTGTCAAGAACCACCCTGATAATGGTCTGGGTTTCAATTCAGCAGAAGTTTAGAAGATGTATTGTCTGGCCTGATATTCTGTCTCAGTAACTGCTGACTGATATATCTGTGACAACAGTACAGTAGCCTAGCTTTAAATAATGGTACCCATTAGTAGATTTTGCTTTCAAACTACTCATTTGCAGTGCTTTTACTCCTTTGTTTTAAACATTTGGGGTGTTTGAGGGAATAGGTGTTAGAACATAATTCCATTTTTTTAAAGGAAATGGCAAGTAACAGTCAATTGGTTTCTTGCTATAGTTTCTTTGTATAAAAGTTAACTATTGGAAAAGTTAACTATTGGAGGAAACAATTTCTACAAAAACATCAGAAGATATGCATGGCTTGATTTTATTCTCAGTACAGCCCAGTATTTGCTAAATGTGTCTGTAAATATGCATATATATATATCAAGATAATGCTTATATATGTATGCAAACTCATATTTATTAATAAGTCTATTTTAAAAAAATAATGTGCTTTTCAGCAGTTACTTTTTACTAGATACCATTGCAAGATGAAGAGCAAACAAAATAATTAGCATTAGTTTGTCACACTCATTTTTAATGAGACAGCACGCTGTAGTAATTAAGAATGAAATCACTTGCTTAGTTTCCTAAAAGCCTGGTTTTCATGATGACACAGCTTGGGGACATTTTCCTTTGCTAATTCAGGGATTCGTAAATCTTTGGCAAAGCTCTCCAGATAAACTTGGGAGGTATACTTCATTCAAAATTACATGGGCAGATAGGTTATTTTGTCTCAATGTGATTCTGGCAGAATAGGGAAAGACAAGAAAAATGCATTTAGTTAAGGGTTATATATAAAATTAGAAGAATAAAGATCTGATGCCTGCTTTGATACATGATGCTCTAGAGAAAACCAATCTTAATGTGGGGGTTTTTTCTTCTGTGCATACACAAAACCTTAATTCTGCAGTTGCTCAGTTGCTTTTATTTATTTGTTCTCTTCACTGTGATTTTCATACACAAGTGTGATGGTTTCAGAGCGAGATAAAACTGCTGCTTTTCTGCATTTCCTCTCCTTCTCGAGAAATGAGCCCCATTTACCTCACAGTTAAATAATGGCCAGAAAATGGATTGATTATACCCAGCTTCTTGTCCCACTTACTTCAGAAATTTTTTAATGATGGCCTTGTACCCTTTCATGACTTTGATGCCTGCAATTTAGACATCAAACAGTTCTAGTTGAGCTATATCATCACTGCCTTTCATCCTATATCATGTGTAACAAGACTTTCGGGACCATCATGAGTTGGGTGGATGAAAGGTGCTGCTCTAAGAGAGGTACCTCTGCAGATACTTAGTGTGGATGTGGAAACAGAAAGCTCTCTTGATGGGATGTGCTGTCAAAGACCTGTCTCATCACAGTGGGCCAAGGCTCACCTTCCTACTGCAGTGGGTGACATCCAAATTCTATTTCAAACTATATTTGCATGAACCTGTAACTGGCTATCATTCTTATTAACACAAAAGTACAGTTCCTTTTTTAAACTAGTTCATTACTTCACTGGTATTGTGGGGTAAGTCATTTATTGATGTGTGGAGGGGAAAAATCTTTTTATTGGTTTCAAATGTGCTGGTTTGTAATTCAGCTGAACAGCGTGTAATGTAGGAACACAGAAGTACTTTGCCTCCTTTTCATCATGTCCCATGTGTTAACTTTCTTGAGCTAGGCAAAAAGTTTCAAACTTTTCACTCTTTTCATATTTTAATGGGGGCATTTTTCCATATACCAAATAATTTGTGACAGATTTCCTTAGAGCTGATTCACCTTCGGAATTCATTTTCTGGGAGGAAGGTGTGACATGCAATAAGCATGTAAGAGAAAGCTCCACCCAGCTGACACATCCTGGTTTCGTTTTCTGTATTACTCCTGATCCTATTCCACATGTACCCCAGCATCTTGTGTGGTTTTACTTATAGCTATATGATATGTTCAACCAAGCATGTGTTTCCAGTATTGTCCACACTGGGCTCCAGACAATCTCCCTAGTAGTCATCATGGAATTTTAGGATCCTGTGAAGCAGAAGAGTGGTGATTTGGGTTGGGTTTTTGAATTGTATGTATTTTTCTGTTTCTCTCCTGCCTTCATTTTAATTTTTGATTGGTCAGTCTGTGAAAAGTAACATTGGAAGAATTACTGTTCCTACTCAGTATCATAGTTTCACCAGGAGGGAAGTGTTCCAAGAACAATTCTGGTAGTCCAGAGCTTCCTCAAAGTTTCAATAAAAGCAATTATCATAATAATCACGAGAAAAGGACAAAATTAAACTTGTTCCTGCATTTCAGTAGTTCCCTGCCTGCACTGCATGTAAGAAAAGAAACAGTGTCTTTATTTCACAGTTTCTCAATTTCATTGTTTAGAGTTTTGAGCATTTAGTTCTAATTGTCACCTTACTGATCCGATTAAAACTTAATGAAAGAACTAATTTTTCGCCCAGTTGCCTGAGACTCCCCCCAGTGAGGGTGGTAAAGTACCCAAGACAGGTGTCAGATTGGCTGGTACAGGTAGAGTTCATGAAGTCAGACTACTCTTGAGTATGGTGATAACCACGTAACCTGGATGTAGTTCATAAAAACAGACTACCCTAAAAATTTGTAAAAAGTTGATGACTAAAGATTTTTATCAATGGATACTTAGTTATATCCTAAATAATAATTAAAAAGAACTTATTTTCCTAAAATTTCAGCTTCTTGCCTGTCAAAACATGAGACCACTCCACCTTCTTGGCAATGGCCAGTTGGGTGGAACTCCTACTTGGCAGCTCCTAATGCGCAGGATTGCACAAGCAATCTCCAGCAAGGTCATTAACAGGGCACAACTGAAAATACATTCTCAACCTCCTCTCAGTACGTGTACTCACTTGCACAAGTGGAATATGAATTTCCAGTACTGTTGACATGAACTTTGTTGGCAATTGCATTTTTGAGGGAAAGCAGTTCGTAGAAACACAAAAAGAGGCATAGGGATAGGACCATAAATGTAATTGAAAATACTATTTTTTTTCCATACAATTTCGCATTTGTGTTCTTCAGAGGACAACAGCACAGCAGGCAAACAGTGCACCAGAGATCTGTGTCTGTCAGCCTGCTGGTACCTCTCTCGCTATGCCTTCATCAGCCATCCTCCAAAAAACCTGACCTTCTAGAAAACTGACTTACTGGGAGGAAGAATTTTCTTCACAAAACAATTATAATTGATCCGTGTCACTGTATCAGAACCCAAACAGTTCATGTGTGAAAAGAATTACTGCTGGAAATACATTCTCTCACATCTGATAGTTTTTGAAGAAAACTCCCCCTTGACAGTACGGCCTCACGTCTGCTTCTGCTGCACAATGTATGCTAACCACTGGCACCCAAATGCACAAAAATAGGCCTCACAATGAATTTTATTACAGTAAAGGCTCACAGCCAGCAACAGCTCTGTGGTTCTTTACTCCATTTGCTTTCAAAGTAGCTCACATTTGTAATTAATCATTCTATTCCAAAAAGTGCCTGAAAGAGGGAGAACGCAAAAGTAATTTACGTTTTGTTATATATATTTTCAAATAATATATATACTTAGGAGAAATTACAAGTAATGTTAAAGCCCTATTTGAGGGTTGCATGAGCCAACCTGGGATCAGACAGAGCACATTTCAATGGACCTCTTGCTGCTCTCTAACAGAAGGGATGTGTGAGGAAAATCCTAAACCAACAAAATTCTGCTGGGGAAGGGGAGTGGGGGGGGACCTTATTTTTCTTCCAAGGATTGTACCCGTATTGTGCATGTTTGTAAAAGAACAAGTGTTTTATTTTGTGGGAGAAAACCTCCATCTAAAGATCAGGATGACACTCAAAATATTTTTCATTTTGAAATTAATAGCTGAATAGTTCTGGTAAGTATAGATTTAGGATGGAAAGACAAAATAATTTAAGCAGGTACTGCCTCACCAAAGCTACTTTATCCAACACTGACACCTGACCTACTCTCTGAAGTAATAAGTGCTTAGGGAGGTTTAGAGTGGCATTTTTTATTAAGCAACTCTAGAACTCCCACTGTATACGAAGCAGGTCAGTGTATTGCCCTGGGAAGCAGACCCGTATGTATTTCTAATGTTTGCTCACGCCTGTTTTAGGCTCTTCCCCAGCGGCCCCGAGGCCAGGTGTGCCCATGGCACTGGGGTGGTTCGCAGGAGACCCTGCCCGAGCCCAGCCCGTGGGGACGGACCCGCCGGGCACCCCGGGGCGCTCCCCGCACTGCCGGCCCGGGCACCCTGCGAGCCCATTCCCGGCACGGCTCCCGAGGGCAGCTCGCTGTCCCGGCGCACACGATCCGCTGTTCCTGCAGGAGCAGCAGCTCCGCCGACCCAGCCCATACGAGTGTCCCACAGCCACCCCATACGAGTGTCCCACCGCCACCCCAGCGGGGATCCCACCCGCGCTCCGGGATACCCGCGGGGGTCGGACCCGCCGGCGCTCCCACCCTCGCCCTCCCTGCGGCTCTGCTGAGCCCCGGCTGGGCTGGCCCGGCCTTCCAAGCCGTGCCCGGGGCCGGGACAGCGCCGGGGGAAGCGGGACGGGGGATGGGGGGCGTGGGGCAGGGATCGGCCGGCCATACTGCCCCTGCCGGCCCTACTGCTCCTACTGCCCCTATCGCCCCTACTGCCCCTGCCGGCACTGCGGGCGCGCAGCCCGGCCCTACGCGGCAGGACTACAGCTCCCGGCACGTCCCGCGGCCGGGAGGGCGCGTGCCTCCACACGTGGTCGCGGCGCTGCACGGCGATTGGCTGGTGCGCGGAGGGGGCGGTGCGGCGGGAGCAGTTCCGGTGC